>JANJGN010003262.1:0-48177 GCA_026770705.1 Isurus oxyrinchus
ATTTTCCAGGTCACGTAGTGTAAGAGCGGGAACGCTGCCGATTCTAGGATCGATAACGAGAGCACGGAACGCACTCAGAAAAGCACAGAGAAACCAGACGGGAGATGAGAAAGGCAAGCTTTTCACATAATCGTTCAGTCAGCTCAACTGGAGTCTCCCCTGTGCTCCACTCACGGAGACACATGTACACTGACTGGTGTCTCTCAGTCCCTCTCTCTCTCAGGGAGATATCTGTACACTGACTGGTGTCTCTCAGTCCCTCTCTCTCAGGGAGATATCGGTACATCGACTGGTGTCTCTCAGTCTCCTCTCTCTCTCTCAGGGAGATATCTGTACACTGACTGGTGTCTCTCAGTCCCTCTCTCTCAGGGAGATATCTGTACACTGACTGGTGTCTCTCAGTCTCCTCTCTCTCTCTCAGGGAGATATCTGTACACTGACTGGTGTCTCTCAGTCCCCTCTCTCTCAGGGAGATATCTGTACACTGACTGGTGTCTCTCAGTCCCGCTGTCTCTCAGGGAGATATCTGTACACTGACTGGTGTCTCTCAGTCCCCTCTCTCTCAGGGAGATATCTGTACACTGACTGGTGTCTCTCAGTCCCGCTGTCTCTCAGGGAGATATCTGTACACTGACTGGTGTCTCTCGGTCTCTCTCTCTCAGGGAGGTATCTGTACACTGACTGGTGTCTCTCAGTCCCTCTCTCTCTCAGGGAGATATCTGTACACTGACTGGTGTCTCTCAGTCTCCTCTCTCTCTCTCAGGGAGATATCTGTACACTGACTGGTGTCTCTCAGTCCCCTCTCTCAGGGAGATATCTGTACACTGACTGGTGTCTCTCAGACCCCTCTCTCAGGGAGATATCAGTACACTGACTGGTGTCTCTCGGTCTCTCTCTCTCAGGGAGGTATCTGTACACTGACTGGTGTCTCTCAGTCCCTCTCTCTCTCAGGGAGATATCTGTACACTGACTGGTGTCTCTCAGTCTCCTCTCTCTCTCTCAGGGAGATATCTGTACACTGACTGGTGTCTCTCGGTCTCTCTCTCTCAGGGAGATATCTGTACACTGACTGGTGTCTCTCAGTCCCTCTCTCTCTCTCAGGGAGATATCTGTACACTGACTGGTGTCTCTCAGTCCCGCTCTCTCTCAGGGAGATATCTGTACACTGACTGGTGTCTCTCAGTCCCTCTCTCTCAGGGAGATATCTGTACACTGACTGGTGTCTCTCAGTCCCTCTCTCTCAGGGAGATATCTGTACACTGACTGGTGTCTCTCAGTCTCCTCTCTCTCTCTCTCGGGGAGATATCTGTACACTGACTGGTGTCTCTCAGTCCCTCTCTCTCAGGGAGATATCTGTACACTGACTGGTGTCTCTCAGTCCCTCTCTCTCAGGGAGATATCTGTACACTGACTGGTGTCTCTCAGTCCCTCTCTCTCTCAGGGAGATATCTGTACACTGACTGGTGTCTCTCAGGCCCCTCTCTCTCTCTCGGGGAGATATCTGTACACTGACTGGTGTCTCTCAGTCCCTCTCTCTCAGGGAGATATCTGTACACTGACTGGTGTCTCAGTCCCTCTCTCTCTCAGGGAGATATCTGTACACTGACTGGTGTCTCTCAGTCCCTCTCTCTCTCAGGGAGATATCTGTACACTGACTGGTGTCTCTCAGTCCCTCTCTCTCAGGGAGATATCTGTACACTGACTGGTGTCTCTCAGTCCCCTCTCTCTCAGGGAGATATCTGTACACTGACTGGTGTCTCTCAGTCTCTCTCTCTCAGGGAGATATCTGTACACTGACTGGTGTCTCTCAGTCCCTCTCTCTCAGGGAGATATCTGTACACTGACTGGTGTCTCTCAGTCCCCTCTCTCAGGGAGATATCTGTACACTGACTGGTGTCTCTCAGTCCCCTCTCTCTCAGGGAGATATCTGTACAGTGACTGGTGTCTCTCAGTCCCCTCACTCTCTCAGGGAGATATCTGTACACTGACTGGTGTCTCTCAGTCCCCTCTCTCTCAGGGAGATATCTGTACACTGACTGGTGTCTCTCAGTCCCCTCTCTCTCAGGGAGATATCTGTACAGTGACTGGTGTCTCTCAGTCCCCTCTCTCTCAGGGAGATATCTGTACACTGACTGGTGTCTCTCAGTCCCCTCTCTCTCAGGGAGATATCTGTACAGTGACTGGTGTCTCTCAGACCCCTCACTCTCTCAGGGAGATATCTGTACACTAACTGGTGTCTCTCAGTCCCTCTCTCTCAGGGAGATATCTGTACACTGACTGGTGTCTCTCAGTCCCTCTCTCTCAGGGAGATATCTGTACACTGACTGGTGTCTCTCAGTCCCCTCTCTCTCAGGGAGACAAGTGTACACTGACTGGTGTCTCTCAGTCTCTCTCTCTCTCAGGGAGATATCTGTACACTGATTGGTGTCTCTCAGTCTCTCTCTCTCTCAGGGAGATATCTGTACACTGACTGGTGTCTCTCAGTCCCTCTCTCTCAGGGAGATATCTGTACACTGACTGGTGTCTCTCAGTCCCTCTCTCTCTCAGGGAGATATCTGTACACTGACTGGTGTCTCTCAGTCCCTCTCTCACTCTCAGGGAGATATCTGTACACTGACTGGTGTCTCTCAGTCCCTCTCTCTCTCTCAGGGAGATATCTGTACACTGACTGGTGTCTCTCAGTCTCCTCTCTCTCTCTCAGGGAGATATCTGTACACTGACAGGTGTCTCTCAGTCCCTCTCTCTCTCAGGGAGATATTTGTACACTGACTGGTGTCTCTCAGTCCCTCTCTCTCTCAGGGAGATATCTGTACACTGACTGGTGTCTCTCAGACCCTCTCTCTCTCAGGGAGGTATCTGTACACTGACTGGTGTCTCTCAGTCCCTCTCTCTCAGGGAGATATCTGTACACTGACTGGTGTCTCTCAGTCCCTCTCTCTCTCTCAGGGAGATATCTGTACACTGACTGGTGTCTCTCAGTCTCTCTCTCTCTCTCAGGGAGATATCTGTACACTGACTGGTGTCTCTCAGTCCCCTCTCTCTCAGGGAGATATCTGTACACTGACTGGTGTCTCTCAGTCTCTCTCTCTCTCAGGGAGATATCTGTACACTGACTGGTGTCTCTCAGTCCCTCTCTCTCTCTCAGGGAGATATCTGTACACTGACTGGTGTCTCTCAGTACCTCTCTCTCAGGGAGATATCTGTACACTGACTGGTGTCTCTCAGTCCCTCTCTCTCTCAGGGAGATATCTGTACACTGACTGGTGTCTCTCAGTCCCTCTCTCTCTCTCAGGGAGATATCTGTACAATGACTGGTGTCTCTCAGTACCTCTCTCTCAGGGAGATATCTGTACACTGACTGGTGTCTCTCAGTCCCTCTCTCTCTCAGGGAGATATCTGTACACTGACTGGTGTCTCTCAGTCCCTCTCTCTCTCAGGGAGATATCTGTACGCTGACTGGTGTCTCTCAGTCCCCTCTCTCAGGGAGATATCTGTACACTGACTGGTGTCTCTCAGTCCTTCTCTCTCTCAGGGAGATATCTGTACACTGACTGGTGTCTCTCAGTCCCTCTCTCTCTCAGGGAGATAGCTGTACACTGACTGGTGTCTCTCATTCTCTCTCTCTCTCTCAGGGAGATATCTGTACACTGACTGGTGTCTCTCAGTCTCTCTCTCTCAGGGAGATATCTGTACACTGACTGGTGTCTCTCAGTCCCCTCTCTGTCAGGGAGATATCTGTACACTCACTGGTGTCTCTCAGTCCCTCTCTCTCTCAGGGAGATATCTGTACACTGACTGGTGTCTCTCAGTCCCCTCTCTCTCAGGGAGATATCTGTACACTGACTGGTGTCTCTCAGTCCCCTCTCTCAGGGAGATATCTGTACACTGACTAGTGTCTCTCAGTCCCTCTCTCTCAGGGAGATATCTGTACACTGACTGGTGTCTCTCAGTCCCCTCTCTCTCAGGGAGATATCTGTACACTGACTGGTGTCTCTCAGTCCCTCTCTCTCTCTCAGGGAGATATCTGTACACTGACTGGTGTCTCTCAGTCCCTCTCTCTCAGGGAGATATCTGTACACTGACTGGTGTCTCTCAGTCCCCTCTCTCTCTCTCAGGGAGATATCTGTACACTGACTGGTGTCTCTCAGTCCCCTCTCTCTCAGGGAGATATCTGTACACTGACTGGTGTCTCTCAGTCCCTCTCTCTCTCAGGGAGATATCTGTACACTGACTGGTGTCTCTCAGTCTCTCTCTCTCAGGGAGATATCTGTACACTGACTGGTGTCTCTCAGTCACTCTCTCTCTCAGGGAGATATCTGTACACTGACTGGTGTCTCTCAGTCCCTCTCTCTCTCAGGGAGATATCTGTACACTGACTGGTGTCTCTCAGTCACTCTCTCTCTCAGGGAGATATCTGTACACTGACTGGTGTCTCTCAGTCCCTCTCTCTCAGGGAGATATCTGTACACTGACTGGTGTCTCTCAGTCCCCTCTCTCTCTCTCAGGGAGATATCTGTACACTGACTGGTGTCTCTCAGTCCCTCTCTCTCAGGGAGATATCTGTACACTGACTGGTGTCTCTCAGTCCCTCTCTCTCTCAGGGAGATATCTGTACACTGACTGGTGTCTCTCAGTCCCCTCTCTCTGTCAGGGAGATATCTGTACACTGACTGTTGTCTCTCAGTCTCTCTCTCTCAGTGAGATATCTGTACACTGACTGGTGTATCTCAGTCCCCTCTCTCTCTCAGGGAGATATCTGTACACTGACTGGTGTCTCTCAGTCTCTCTCTCTCAGTGAGATATCTGTACACTGACTGGTGTCTCTCAGTCTCTCTCTCTCAGTGAGATATCTGTACACTGACTGGTGTATCTCAGTCCCCTCTCTCTCTCAGGGTGATATCTGTACACTGACTGGTGTCTCTCAGTCCCTCTCTCTCTCAGGGTGATATCTGTACACTGACTGGTGTCTCTCAGTCCCTCGCTCTCTCAGAGTGATATCTGTACACTGACTGGTGTCTCTCAGTCCCTCTCTCTCTTAGGGAGATATCTGTACACTGACTGGTGTCTCTCAGTCCCGCTGTCTCTCAGGGAGATATCTGCACACTGACTGGTGTCTCTCAGTCCCTCTCTCTCTCAGGGAGATATCTGTACACTGACTGCTGTCTCTCAGTCCCTGTCTCTCTCAGGGAGATATCTGTCCACTGACTGGTGTCTATCAGTCTCTCTCTCTCTCAGGGAGATATCTGTACACTGACTGGTGTCTCTCAGTCCCTCTCTCTCAGGGAGATATCTGTACACTGACTGGTGTCTCCCAGTCCCTCTCTCTCAGGGAGATATCTGTACACTGACTGGTGTCTCTCAGTCCCTCTCTCTCAGGGAGATATCTGTAGAATGACCGGTGTCTCTCAGTCCCTCTCTCTCAGTGAGATATCTGTACACTGACTGGTGCCTCTCAGTCCCTCTCTCTCTCAGGGAGTTATCTGTACACTGGCTGGTGTCTCTCAGTCCCTCTCTCTCAGGGCGATATCTGTACACTGACTGGTGTCTCTCAGTCTCTCTCTCTCTCAGGGAGTTATCTGTACACTGACTGGTGTCTCTCAGTCCCTCTCTCTCTCAGGGAGATATCTGTACACTGACTGGTGTCTCTCAGTCCCCTCTCTCAGGGAGATATCTGTACACTGACTGGTGTCTCTCAGACCCTCTCTCTCTCAGGGAGATATCTGTACACTGACTGGTGTCTCTCAGTCCCTCTCTCTCTCAGGGAGATATCTGTACACTGACTGCTGTCTCTCAGTCCCCTCTCTCAGGGAGATATCTGTACACTGACAGGTGTCTCTCAGTCCCTCTCTCTCTCAGGGAGATATCTGTACACTGACTGGTGTCTCTCAGTCCCTCTCTCTCTCAGGGAGATATCTGTACACTGACTGGTGTCTCTCAGTCCCCGCTCTCTCTCAGGGAGATATCTGTACACTGACTGGTGTTTCTCAGTCTCTCTCTCTCTCAGGGAGATATCTGTACACTGACTGGTGCCTCTCAGTCCCCCTCACTCTTTAGAGAGATATCTGTACACTGACTGGTGTCTCTCAGTCTCTCTCTCTCTCAGGGAGATATCTGTACACTGACTGGTGTCTCTCAGTCCCTCTCTCTCTCAGGGAGATATCTGTACACTGATTGGTGTCTCTCAGTCCCTCTCTCTCTCTCAGGGAGATATCTGTACACTGACTGGTGTCTCTCAGTCTCTCTCTCTCTCAGGGAGATATCTGTACACTGACTGGTGTCTCTCAGTCCCTCTCTCTCTCAGGGAGATATCTGTACACTGACTGGTGTCTCTCAGTCTCTCTCTCTCTCAGTGAGATATCTGTACACTGACTGGTGTCTCTCAGTCCCTCTCTCTCTCAGGGAGATATCTGTACACTGACTGGTGTCTCTCAGTCTCTCTCTCTCTCAGGGAGATATCTGTACACTGACTGGTGTCTCTCAGACCCCTCTCTCTCTCTCAGGGAGATATCTGTACACTGACTGTGTCTCTCAGTCCCCTCTCTCTCTCTCAGGGAGATATCTGTACACTGACTGGTGTCTCTCAGTCCCTCTCTCTCTCTCTCTCAGGGAGATATCTGTACACTGACTGGTGTCTCTCAGTCCCTCTCTCTCAGGGAGATATCTGTACACTGACTGGTGTCTCTCAGTCTCTCTCTCTCTCAGGGAGATATCTGTACACTGACTGGTGTCTCTCAGTCCCCTCTCCCTCTCAGGGAGATATCTGTACACTGACAGGTGTCTCTCAGTCTCTCTCTCTCTCAGGGAGATATCTGTACACTGACTGGTGTCTCTCAGTCCCTCTCTCTCAGGGAGATATCTGTACACTGACTGGTGTCTCTCAGTCTCTCTCTCTCTCAGGGAGATATCTGTACACTGACTGGTGTCTCTCAGTCCCTCTCTCTCAGGGAGATATGTGTACACTGACTGTTGTCTCTCAGTCCCTCTCTCTCTCAGGGAGATATCTGTACACTGACTGGTGTCTCTCAGTCTCTCTCTCTCTCAGGGAGATATCTGTACACTGACTGGTGTCTCTCAGTCCCTCTCTCTCAGGGAGATATCTGTACACTGACTGGTGTCTCTCAGTCTCTCTCTCTCTCAGGGAGATATCTGTACACTGACTGGTGTCTCTCAGTCCCTCTCTCTCAGGGAGATATGTGTACACTGACTGTTGTCTCTCAGTCCCTCTCTCTCTCAGGGAGATATCTGTACACTGACTGGTGTCTCTCAAGTCCCTCTCTCTCAGGGAGATATCTGTACACTGACTGGTGTCTCTCAGTCCCTCTCTCTCTCAGGGAGATATCTGTACACTGACTGGTGTCTCTCAGTCCCTCTCTCTCAGTCAGGGAGATATCTGTACACTGACTGGTGTCTCTCAGTCCCTCTCTCTCTTAGGGAGATATCTGTACACTGACTGGTGTCTCTCAGTCCCTCTCTCTCTCAGGGAGATATCTGTACACTGACTGGTGTCTCTCAGTCCCGCTGTCTCTCAGGGAGATATCTGCACACTGACTGGTGTCTCTCAGTCCCTCTCTCTCTCAGGGAGATATCTGTACACTGACTGGTGTCTCTCAGTCCCTCTCTCTCTCAGGGAGATATCTGTCCACTGACTGGTGTCTATCAGTCTCTCTCTCTCTCAGGGAGATATCTGTACACTGACTGGTGTCTCTCAGTCCCTCTCTCTCAGGGAGATATCTGTACACTGACTGGTGTCTCCCAGTCCCTCTCTCTCAGGGAGATATCTGTACACTGACTGGTGTCTCTCAGTCCCTCTCTCTCAGGGAGATATCTGTAGAATGACTGCTGTCTCTCAGTCCCTCTCTCTCAGTGAGATATCTGTACACTGACTGGTGCCTCTCAGTCCCTCTCTCTCTCAGGGAGTTATCTGTACACTGGCTGGTGTCTCTCAGTCCCTCTCTCTCAGGGCGATATCTGTACACTGACTGGTGTCTCTCAGTCTCTCTCTCTCTCAGGGAGTTATCTGTACACTGACTGGTGTCTCTCAGTCCCTCTCTCTCTCAGGGAGATATCTGTACACTGACTGGTGTCTCTCAGTCCCCTCTCTCAGGGAGATATCTGTACACTGACTGGTGTCTCTCGGACCCTCTCTCTCTCAGGGAGATATCTGTACACTGACTGGTGTCTCTCAGTCCCTCTCTCTCTCAGGGAGATATCTGTACACTGACTGCTGTCTCTCAGTCCCCTCTCTCAGGGAGATATCTGTACACTGACAGGTGTCTCTCAGTCCCTCTCTCTCTCAGGGAGATATCTGTACACTGACTGGTGTCTCTCAGTCCCTCTCTCTCTCAGGGAGATATCTGTACACTGACTGGTGTCTCTCAGTCCCTCTCTCTCAGGGAGATATCTGCACACTGACTGGTGTCTCTCAGTCCCCGCTCTCTCTCAGGGAGATATCTGTACACTGACTGGTGTTTCTCAGTCTCTCTCTCTCTCAGGGAGATATCTGTAC
Organism: Isurus oxyrinchus; assembly: GCA_026770705.1. Classification (NCBI taxonomy): domain Eukaryota; kingdom Metazoa; phylum Chordata; class Chondrichthyes; order Lamniformes; family Lamnidae; genus Isurus; species Isurus oxyrinchus. Next base: position 8,507 of record JANJGN010003262.1, read on the forward strand.
ACTGACTGGTGCCTCTCAGTCCCCCTCACTCTTTAGAGAGATATCTGTACACTGACTGGTGTCTCTCAGTCTCTCTCTCTCTCAGGGAGATATCTGTACACTGACTGGTGTCTCTCAGTCCCTCTCTCTCTCAGGGAGATATCTGTACACTGATTGGTGTCTCTCAGTCCCTCTCTCTCTCTCAGGGAGATATCTGTACACTGACTGGTGTCTCTCAGTCTCTCTCTCTCTCAGGGAGATATCTGTACACTGACTGGTGTCTCTCAGTCCCTCTCTCTCTCAGGGAGATATCTGTACACTTACTGGTGTCTCTCAGTCTCTCTCTCTCTCAGTGAGATATCTGTACACTGACTGGTGTCTCTCAGTCCCTCTCTCTCTCAGGGAGATATCTGTACACTGACTGGTGTCTCTCAGTCTCTCTCTCTCTCAGGGAGATATCTGTACACTGACTGGTGTCTCTCAGACCCCTCTCTCTCTCTCAGGGAGATATCTGTACACTGACTGTGTCTCTCAGTCCCCTCTCTCTCTCTCAGGGAGATATCTGTACACTGACTGGTGTCTCTCAGTCCCTCTCTCTCTCTCTCTCAGGGAGATATCTGTACACTGACTGGTGTCTCTCAGTCCCTCTCTCTCAGGGAGATATCTGTACACTGACTGATGTCTCTCAGTCTCTCTCTCTCTCAGGGAGATATCTGTACACTGACTGGTGTCTCTCAGTCCCTCTCTCTCAGGGAGATATCTGTACACTGACTGGTGTCTCTCAGTCTCTCTCTCTCTCAGGGAGATATCTGTACACTGACTGGTGTCTCTCAGTCCCTCTCTCTCAGGGAGATATGTGTACACTGACTGTTGTCTCTCAGTCCCTCTCTCTCTCAGGGAGATATCTGTACACTGACTGGTGTCTCTCAGTCCCCTCTCTCTCTCAGGGAGATATCTGTACACTGACAGGTGTCTCTCAGTCTCTCTCTCTCTCAGGGAGATATCTGTACACTGACTGGTGTCTCTCAGTCCCTCTCTCTCAGGGAGATATCTGTACACTGACTGGTGTCTCTCAGTCTCTCTCTCTCTCAGGGAGATATCTGTACACTGACTGGTGTCTCTCAGTCCCTCTCTCTCAGGGAGATATGTGTACACTGACTGGTGTCTCTCAGTCTCTCTCTCTCTCAGGGAGATATCTGTACACTGACTGGTGTCTCTCAGTCCCTCTCTCTCAGGGAGATATCTGTACACTGACTGGTGTCTCTCAGTCTCTCTCTCTCTCAGGGAGATATCTGTACACTGACTGGTGTCTCTCAGTCCCTCTCTCTCAGGGAGATATCTGTACACTGACTGGTGTCTCTCAGTCCCTCTCTCTCTCAGGGAGATATCTGTACACTGACTGGTGTCTCTCAGTCTCTCTCTCTCTCAGGGAGATATCTGCACACTGACTGGTGTCTCTCAGTCTCTCTCTCTCTCAGGGAGATATCTGTACACTGACTGGTGTCTCTCAGTCCCTCTCTCTCAGGGAGATATCTGTACACTGACTGGTGTCTCTCAGTCCCGCTGTCTCTCAGGGAGATATCTGTACACTGACTGGTGTCTCTCAGTCTCTCTCTCTCTCAGGGAGATATCTCTACACTGACTGGTGTCTCTCAGTACCATTGACGGAGAAAGATCTTCACTGGCTGTTGTCTCCCAATGTTGACCCTCTGACAGTGCGGCACTCCCTCAGTACTAACCCTCTGACAGTGCAGCACTCCCTCAGTACTGACCCTCCGACAGTGTGGCACTCCCTCAGTACTAACCCTCTGACAGTGCGGCACTCCCTCAGTACTGACCCTCCGACAGTGCGGCGCTCCCTCCGTACTGAACCTCCGACAGTGCGGCACTCCCTCAGTACTGACCCTCCGACAGTGCGGCGCTCCCTCAGTACTGACCCTCCGACAGTGCAGCACTCCCTCAGTACTGACCCTCCGACAGTGCAGCACTCCCTCAGTACTGACCCTCTGACGGTGCGGCACTCCCTCAGTACTGTCCTTCTGACAGTGCGGCACTCCCTCAGTACTGACCCTCCGACAGTGCAGCACTCCCTCAGTACTGACCCTCTGACAGTGCGGCACTCCCTCAGTACTGACCCTCCGACAGTGCGGCGCTCCCTCAGTACTGACCCTCCGTCAATGCGGCGCTCCCTCAGTACTGACCCTCCGACAGTGTGGCACTCCCTCAGTACTGACCCTCTGACAGTGCGGCACTCCCTCAGTACTGACCCTCTGACAATGCAGCACTCCCTCAGTACTGACCCTCTGACAGTGCAGCACTCCCTCAGTACTGACCCTGCGACAGTGCGGCACTCCCTCAGTACTGACCCTCCGACAGTGCGGCGCTGCCTCAGTACTGACCCTCCGACAGTGCGGCACTCCCTCAGTACTGACTCTCTGACCGGGATTGGGTGGGATTTGAGGGCTGTGCATTCTCTGTGTCGAGTTCTGGTGGTGACCCTCCTTCTGATCCTGTTGTCTCTTCCTCCTCAGGGTCAGAGTCCGAGGTGTATTCTGTGCGTGACCTGCTTTCCAGTCCCTTGGCACCCGCACCGCAGCCACCCCGTTGTCTTGGATTGACAGTGGGACACCGTGGTCTTCAATGCTCCAGGCTGGGCTATCTGTGTGACCATCCGACAGTCCCTCCTTACCCCCTCTCGTCCTTCTGCACCACCTCCAATAGCGGAGGGGTGGCTGACCGCTCCCACACTGCCTTAGCATTGTCCAAGTCATATGGTGATGGCAGCTACCGCTACAGCTCTCAGTGAGAAGCAGTGTGGTTCCCTCAACCACCCCCCCGTCTGCCTGTTCACTGACCCCTTCACTGACCCCTTCACTGACCCCTTCACTGACCCCTTCACTGACCCCCCATTCACTGACCCCCCATTCACTGACCCCTTCACTGACCCCTTCACTGACCCCTTCACTGACCCCCCATTCACTGACCCCTTCACTGACCCCTTCACTGACCCCCCAACACTGACCCACCCTTCACTGACCCCTTCACTGACCCCCAACACACCCCCCTTCACTGACCCCCCAACACTGATCCAACCTTCACTGACTCCTTCACTGACCCCCAACACTGACCCCCCTTCACTGACCCCTTCACTGACCCCTTCACTGACCCCTTCACTGACCCCCAACACTGACCCACCCTTCACTGACCCCTTCACTGCCCCCTTCACCGATCCCCCTTCACTGACCCCACTTCACTGACCCCTTCACTGACCCCTTCACTGACCCCTTCACTGACCCCTTCACATCCCCCTTCACTGACCCCTTCACTGACCCCTTCACATCCCCCTTCACTGACCCCTTCACATCCCCCTTCACTGACCCCCCTTCACTGACCCCCCTTCACTGATCCCCCTTCACGGACCCCCCTTCACTGACCCCTTCACTGACCCCTTCACTGACCTCTTCACTGACCCCCCTTCACTGACCCCCCTTCACTGACCCCCCAACTTCACTGATCCCCCTTCACTGACCCCTTCACTGACCCCCCTTCACTGACCCCCCTTCACTGACCCCTTCACTGACCCCCCTTCACTGACCCCCCTTCACTGATCCCCCTTCACTGACCCCTTCACTGACCCCCCTTCACTGACCCCCCTTCACTGACCCCTTCTCTGACCCCTTCACTGACCCCCCCTTCACTGCCCCCTTCACCGATCCCCCTTCACTGACCCCACTTCACTGACCCCTTCACTGACCCCTTCACGTCCCCCTTCACATCCCCCTTCACTGACCCCTTCACTGACCCCTTCACTGACCCCTTCACATCCCCCTTCACTGACCCCTTCACATCCTCCTTCACTGACCCCCCTTCACGGACCCCCCTTCACTGACGCCTTCACTGACCCCTTCACTGACCCCCCTTCACTGACCCCCCTTCACTGATCCCCCTTCACTGACCCCCCTTCACTGACCCCCCTTCACTGACCCCTTCTCTGACCCCTTCACTGACCCCCCTTCACTGACCCCTTCACTGACCCCTTCACTGACCCCCCTTCACTGACCCCCCATTCACTGACCCCTTCACTGACGCCCCTCACTGACCCCTTCACTGACCCCTTCACTGACCCCTTCACTAACGTCCCTTCTCTGACCCCCCTTCACTGACCCCCCTTCACTGACCCCTTCACTGACCCCCCCTTCACTGACCTCCCTTCACTGACCCCTTCACTGACCCCCCATTCACTGACCCCTTCACTGACCCCCCTTCACTGAGCCCTTCACTGACCCCCGCTTCACTGACCCCTTCACTGACCCCTTCACTGACCCCTTCACTGACCCCCCTTCACTGACCTCCCATTCACTGACCCCTTCACTGACCCCCCTTCACTGACCCCCCTTCACTGACCCCCCTCACTGACCCCCCTTCACTGACCCCTTCACTGACCCCCCTTCACTGACCCCCTTCACTGACCCCTTCACTGACCCACCCTTCACTGACCCCTTCACTGACCCCTTCACTGACCCCCCTTCACTGACCCCCCTTCACTGACCCCCCTAACTGACCCCTTCACTAACCCCCTTCAGTGACCCCCCTTCACTGACCCCCCTCACTGACCCCCTTCACTAACGTCCCTTCTCTGACCCTTTCACTGACCCCCTTCACTGACCCCCCTTCACTGACCCCTTCACTGACCCCCTTCACTGACCCCCCTTCACTGACCCCTTCACTGACCCCTTCACTGACCCCCTTCACTGACCCCTTCACTGACCCCCCTTCACTGACCCCCCTTCAGTGACCCCTGCTTCACTGACCCCTTCACTGACACCCCTTCACTGACCCCCCTTCACTGACCCCTGCTTCACTGACCCCTTCACTGACCCCTTCACTGACCCCCCTCACTGACCCCACTTCACTGACCCCCCTTCACTGACCCCTTCACTGACCCCCCTCACTGACCCCACTTCACTGACCCCCCTTCACTGACCCCTTCACTGACCCCCCTCACTGACCCCACTTCACTGACCCCCCTCACTGACCCCCCCTCACTGACCCCACTTCACTGACCCCCCTCACTGACCCCCCCTCACTGACCCCACTTCACTGACCCCCCTTCACTGACCCCTTCACTGACCCCCCTCACTGACCCCACTTCACTGACCCCCCTTCACTGACCCCTTCACTGACCCCCCTCACTGACCCCACTTCACTGACCCCCCTCACTGACCCCCCCAACTTCACTCACTTCCCCATTCACTCCTTCCCCCTCTTTACTGCGTCTCCCTCCTCACTCCCTCTCCCATTTACTCTATTCACTCCCCCGCTCTTCACTCCCTCTTCACTCCCTACCCCTCTCACTTACTACCTCCCTCAATCCCTGCCCCTCTCACTCCCTATCCCTCTCAGTCCCAACCTGCTCACTCCCTACCCCTCTCACTTACTACCTCCCTCACTCCCTGCCCCTCTCACTTATTACCTGCCTCACTCCCGGACCCTCTCACTTATTACCTGCCTCACTCCCGGACCCTCTCACTTACTACCTCCCTCACTCCCTGCCCCTCTCACTTATTACCTGCCTCACTCCCGGACCCTCTCACTTACTACCTCCCTCACTCCTGGCCCCTCTCACTCCCTACCCCTCTCACTTACTACCTCCCTCACTCCCGAACCCTCTCACTTACTACCTCCCTCACTCCTGGCCCCTCTCACTCCATAACCCTCATCACCCCCTCTCCCTCTTCACGCCCTCTCCCTCTTCATTCCCTCTCCCTCTCTCTGCCTCTTCACTCCCACTCCCTCTTCACTCCCTCTTCTCTGCCTCTCCCTCTTCATTCCCACTTCACTCCCTCTTCACCCCCTCTCCCTCTTCACTCCCTCTTCACTCTCTCTTCACTCCCACTTCATTCCCCCTTCACTCTCTCTTCACTCCTTTTCCCTCTTCACTGCCTCTCCCTCTTCACTCCTTCTTCACTCTCTCTTCACTCCCACTTCATTCCCTTTTCACTCCCTCTTCACTCCCTTTCCCTCTTCACTCCCTCTCCCTCTTCACTCTCTCTTCACTCCCTCTTCACTCCCTCTCCCTCTTCACTCTCTCTTCACTCCCTCTTCACTCCCTCTTCCTCTCCCTCTTCACCCCCTCTCCCTCTTCACTCCATCTTCACTCCCTCTTCACTCCCTCTCCCTCTTCACTCCCTCTCCCTCTTCACTCCCTCTTCACTCCGTCTTCTCTCCCTCTCCCTCTTCACTCCCTCTTCACTCCCTCTTCTCTCCCTCTCCCTCTTCACTCCCTCTTCACTCCCTCTCCCTCTTCACTCTCTCTTCACTCCCTCTTCACTCCCTCTTCCTCTCCCTCTTCACCCCCTCTCCCTCTTCACTCCATCTTCACTCTCTCTTCACTCCCACTTCATTCCCCCTTCACTCTCTCTTCACTCCTTTTCCCTCTTCACTGCCTCTCCCTCTTCACTCCTTCTTCACTCTCTCTTCACTCCCACTTCATTCCCTTTTCACTCCCTCTTCACTCCCTTTCCCTCTTCACTCCCTCTCCCTCTTCACTCTCTCTTCACTCCCTCTTCACTCCCTCTTCCTCTCCCTCTTCACCCCCTCTCCCTCTTCACTCCATCTTCACTCCCTCTTCACTCCCTCTCCCTCTTCACTCCCTCTTCACTCCGTCTTCTCTCCCTCTCCCTCTTCACTCCCTCTTCACTCCCTCTTCTCTCCCTCTCCCTCTTCACTCCCTCTTCACTCCCTCTCCCTCTTCACTCTCTCTTCACTCCCTCTTCACTCCCTCTTCCTCTCCCTCTTCACCCCCTCTCCCTCTTCACTCCATCTTCACTCCCTCTTCACTCCCTCTCCCTCTTCACTCCCTCTCCCTCTTCACTCCCTCTTCACTCCGTCTTCTCTCCCTCTCCCTCTTCACTCCCTCTTCACTCCCTCTTCTCTCCCTCTCCCTCTTCACTCCCTCTCCCTCGTCACTCCCTCTCCCTCTTCACTCTCTCTCCCTCTTCACTCCCTCTTCACTCCCTCTCCCTCTTCACTCCCTCTCCCTCTCCTTCTTCACTCCCTCTCCCTCTTCACTCCACTTCACTCCCTCTCCCTCTCCCTCTTCACTCCCTCTCCCTCTTCACTCCCTCTTCACTCCCCCTCCCTCTCCCTCGTCACTCCCTCTCCCTCTTCACTCTCTCTCCCTCTTCACTCCCTCTTCACTCCCTCTCCCTCTTCACTCCCTCTCCCCTCCCCCCCGGCCTCTCTTAGCAAAGCAGCGTTGGCCCCCCCCAGCTAGCCCGAGGTCAACTCTTCCCACAGCCCCTCCCATCCCCTTCACCCCCCCCCCCACCCCCCAACCCCATCCCCACCCACACCGCCGGCCCATCGACCGTGAGGGCCGTCATTGCGGGAGACGGACCCGGCAGCCTGAGTTCCGTAAATAAAGCGATGCGAAGGCAAAACGCGTCTCTCGGGACTGGTGGACGCGCACACGACACAAGCGCTGGTGGGTGGGCCGGGCGGGGTGGGGTGGGCAAGGTGAGAGGGGTGGAGAGAGGAGAGGGCCGAAGCGGCCGGAGCCACAGCCGGAGGGGGCGGCCGAGCCTCGCCCGCTCACTCACTCGGTGACCCGCGGCGGATTGGCCATTCTCCGGACGCAACCGGGACCGGTGGCTGAATCACTGACTGTGAGAGAGGAGGGGGTGGGCGCTGGGGGGGGGGGGTGAACGAGGGGGCAGGTGGTGGGGAAGGGGGTAGGAGGGTCAGAGAGAGTGAAAAAGAAACGCAACAAACACGACGGGAGGCCTGGTTTCCGCCAGCGACTGATTTATTTCAATCGCCGTCACAATGAGCGAGACGTCAAGCTATCCATTGGAAGGGGGTCGAAGGTCGATGAGGCCTAGCTGGGCCTGGTTCTGGGGGCCTGGGCCTCTCTCTCTCTGCGCTGAGGCCTCTCCCGCGTGCTCACTGCTTCCCGTTCCCGTTGATGGGGAGTTTCTTGTGAGCGTCGGACTCCAGGTAAGCCTTGAGTTTAGGCCTGGAGAGGACACGGTCCACGTAGGCCTTGAGCAGGGGGGTGGATTTCAGGCAACCCGGAGACAGCACCTCGAGGTTAGAGAGCATGTCAACCAGGTTATAGTCAGCGAAAGAGATCTACGGAGAGAGAGAGGGAGGGAGAGTTAGTGAGTGTCAGCATCGAGCACTCTCCCAGGGCAGGTACAGCATGGGTTAGATACAGTGTAGAGCTCCCTCTACATTACCCTGACAGTGTGTCCATCCCACTTTATACCCAGTGTCAGCATCGAGCGCTCCCAGGGCAGGTACAGCACGGGTTAGATACAGTGTAGATCTCCCTCTACATTACCCTGACAGTGTGTGTCCCTCCCACTTTATACCCAGTGTCAGCATCGAGCGCTCCCAGGGCAGGTACAGCACGGGTTAGATACAGTGTAGATCTCCCTCTACATTACCCTGACAGTGTGTCCCTACCACTTTATACCCAGTGTCAGCATCGAGCGCTCCCAGGGCAGGTACAGCACGGGTTAGATACAGTGTAGAGCTCCCTCTACATTACCCTGACAGTGTGTGTCCCTCCCACTTTATACCCAGTGTCAGCATCGAGCGCTCCCAGGGCAGGTACAGCACGGGTTAGATACAGTGTAGAGCTCCCTCTACATTACCCTGACAGTGTGTCCCTCCCCCCACTTTATACCCAGTGTCAGCATCGAGCTCTCCCAGGGCAGGTATAGCACGGGTTAGATACAGTGTAGATCTCCCTCTACATTACCCTGACAGTGTCCCTCCCACTTTATACCCAGTGTCAGCATCGAGCGCTCCCAGGGCAGGTACAGCACGGGTTAGATACAGTGTAGAGCTCCCTCTACATTACCCTGACAGTGTGTCCCTCCCACTTTATACCCAGTGTCAGCATCGAGCGCTCCCAGGGCAGGTACAGCACGGGTTAGATACTTTGTAGAGCTCCCTCTACATTACCCAGACAGTGTGTCCCTCCCCCACTTTATACCCAGTGTCAGCATCGAGCGCTCCCAGGGCAGGTACAGCATGGGTTAGATACAGTGTAGATCTCCCTCTACATTACCCTGACAGTGTGTCCCTCCCCCCACTTTATACCCAGTGTCAGCATCGAGCGCTCCCAGGGCAGGTATAGCACGGGTTAGATACAGTGTAGATCTCCCTCTACATTACCCTGACAGTGTGTCCCTCCCCCCAATTTATACCCAGTGTCAGCATCGAGCGCTCCCAGGGCAGGTACAGCACGGGTTAGATACAGTGTAGATCTCCCTCTACATTACCCTGACAGTGTGTCCCTCCCCCACTTTATACCCAGTGTCAGCATCGAGCGCTCCCAGGGCAGGTACAGCATGGGTTAGATACAGTGTAGAGCTCCCTCTACATTACCCTGACAGTGTGTCCCTCTCCCACTTTATACCCAGTGTCAGCATCGAGCGCTCCCAGGGCAGGTACAGCACGGGTTAGATACAGTGTAGAGCTCCCTCTACATTACCCTGACAGTGCGTCCCTCCCACTTTATACCCAGTGTCAGCATCGAGCGCTCCCAGGGCAGGTACAGCACGGGTTAGATACAGTGTAGAACTCCCTGTACATTACCCTGACAGTGTGTCCCTCCCCCACTTTATACCCAGTGTCAGCATCGAGCGCTCCCAGGGCAGGTACAGCACGGGTTAGATACAGTGTAGAGCTCCCTCTACATTACCCTGACAGTGTGTCCCTCCCCCACTTTATACCCAGTGTCAGCATCGAGCGCTCCCAGGGCAGGTACAGCACGGGTTAGATACAGTGTAGATCTCCCTCTACATTACCCTGACAGTGTGTCCCTCCTCCCACTTTATACCCAGTGTCAGCATCGAGCGCTCCCAGGGCAGGTACAGCACGGGTTAGATACAGTGTAGAGCTCCCTCTACATTACCCTGACCAGTGTCCCACCTCTCCCCACTTTATACCCAGTGTCAGCATCGAGCGCTCCCAGGGCAGGTACACACGAGTTAGATACAGTGTAGAGCTCCCTCTACATTACCCTAACAGTGTGTCCCTCCCCCCACTTTATACCCAGTGTCAGCATCGAGCGCTCCCAGGACAGGTATAGCACGGGTTAGATACAGAGTAGATCTCCCTCTACATTACCCTGACAGTGTGTCCATCTCCACTTTATACCCAGTGTCAGCATCGAGCGCTCCCAGGGCAGGTACAGCACGGGTAAGATACAGTGTAGAGCTCCCTCTACATTACCCTGACCAGTGTCCCACCTCTCCCCACTTTATACACAGTGTCAGCATCGAGCGCTCCCAGGGCAGGTACAGCACGGGTTAGATACAGGGTAGATCTCCCTCTACATTACCCTGACAGTGTGTCCCTCTCCACTCTATACCCAGTGTCAGCATCGAGCGCTCCCAGGGCAGGTACAGCACGGGTTAGATACAGTGTAGATCTCCCTCTACATTACCCTGACAGTGTGTCCATCTCCACTTTATACCCAGTGTCAGCATCGAGCGCTCCCAGGGCAGGTACAGCACGGGTAAGATACAGTGTAGAGCTCCCTCTACATTAACCTGACCAGTGTCCCACCTCTCCCCACTTTATATACACAGTGTCAGCATCGAGCGCTCCCAGGGCAGGTACACCACGGGTTAGATACAGGGTAGATCTCCCTCTACATTACCCTGACAGTGTGTCCCTCTCCACTCTATACCCAGTGTCAGCATCGAGCGCTCCCAGGGCAGGTACAGCACGGGTTAGATACAGTGTAGAGCTCCCTCTACATTACCCTGACCAGTGTCCCACATCTCCCCACTTTATACCCAGTGTCAGCATCGAGAACTCCCAGGGCAGGTACAGCACGGGTTAGATACAGTGTAGAGCTCCCTCTAGATTACCCTGACAGTGTGTCCCTCCCCCCACTTTTTACCCAGTGTCAGCATCGAGCGCTCCCAGGGCAGGTACAGCACGGGTTAGATACAGTGTAGAGCTCCCTCTACATTACCCTGACAGTGTGTCCCTCCCCCACTTTATACCCAGTGTCAGCATCGAGCGCTCCTAGGGCAGGTACAGCACGGGTTAGATACAGTGTAGAGCTCCCTCTGCATTATCCTGACAGTGTGTCCCTCCCACTTTATACCCAGTGTCAGCATCGAGCGCTCCCAGGGCAGGTACAGCAAGGGTTAGATACAGTGTAGAGCTCCCTCTCCATTATCCTGACAGTGTGTCCCTCCCCCCACTTTATACCCAGTGTCAGCATCGAGCGCTCCCAGGGCAGGTACAGCACGGGTTAGATACAGTGTAGAGCTCCCTCTACATTACCCTGACAGTGTGTCCATCTCCACTTTATACCCAGTGTCAGCATCGAGCGCTCCCAGGGCAGGTACAGCACGGGTTAGATACAGTGTAGATCTCCCTCTACATTACCCTGACAGTGTGTCCATCTCCACTTTATACCCAGTGTCAGCATCGAGCACTCCCAGGGCAGGTACAGCACGGGTTAGATACAGTGTAGAGCTCCCTCTACGTTACCCTGACAGTGTGTCCCTCCCCCCACTTTATACCCAGTGTCAGCATCGAGCGCTCCCAGGGCAGGTACAGCACGGGTTAGATACAGTGTAGAGCTCCCTCTACATTACCCTGACAGTGTGTCCCTCCCCCAACTTTATACCCAGTGTCAGCATCGAGCGCTCCCAGGGCAGGTACAGCACGGGTTAGATACAGTGTAGATCTCCCTCTACATTACCCTGACAGTGTGTCTCCCCCACTTTATACCCAGTGTCAGCATCGAGCGCTCCCAGGGCAGGTACAGCACGGGTTAGATACAGTGTAGATCTCCCTCTACATTACCCTGACAGTGTGTCCCTCCCACTTTATACCCAGTGTCAGCATCGAGCGCTCCCAGGGCAGGTACAGCACGGGTTAGATACAGTGTAGAGCTCCCTCTACATTACCCTGACAGTGTGTCCCCCACTTTATACCCAGTGTCAGCATCGAGCGCTCCCAGGGCAGGTACAGCACGGGTTAGATACAGTGTAGAGCTCCCTCTACATTACCCTGACAGTGTGTCTCCCCCACTTTATACCCAGTGTCAGCATCGAGCGCTCCCAGGGCAGGTACAGCACGGGTTAGATACAGTGTAGAGCTCCCTCTACATTACCCTGACAGTGTCTCCCCCACTTTATACCCAGTGTCAGCATCGAGCGCTCCCAGGGCAGGTACAGCACGGGTTAGATACAGTGTAGAGCTCCCTCTACATTACCCTGACAGTGTGTCCCTCCCCCCACTTTATACCCAGTGTCAGCATCGAGCGCTCCCAGAGCAGGTACAGTATGGGTTAGATACAGTGTAGAGCTCCCTCTACATTACCCTGACAGTGTGTCCCTCCCCCCACTTTATACCCAGTATCAGCATCGAGCGCTCCCAGGGCAGGTACAGCACGGGTTAGATACAGTATAGAGCTCCTTCTACATTACCCTGACAGTGTGTCCCTCCCACTTTATACCCAGTGTCAGCATCGAGCGCTCCCAGGGCAGGTACAGCATGGGTTATATACAGTGTAGAGCTCCCTCTACATTACCCTGACAGTGTGTCCCCCACTTTATACCCAGTGTCAGCATCGAGTGCTCCCAGGGCAGGTACAGCACGGGTTAGATACAGTGTAGATCTCCCTCTACATTACCCTGACAGTGTGTCCCTCCCACTTTATACCCAGTGTCAGCATCGAGCGCTCCCAGGGCAGGTACAGCACGGGTTAGATACAGTGTAGAGCTCCCTCTACATTACCCTGACAGTGTGTCCCCCACTTTATACCCAGTGTCAGCATCGAGCGCTCCCAGGGCAGGTACAGCACGGGTTAGATACAGTGTAGAGCTCCCTCTACATTACCCTGACAGTGTGTCCCTCCACCCACTTTATACCCAGTGTCAGCATCGAGCGCTCCCAGGGCAGGTACAGCACGAGTTAGATACAGTGTAGATCTCCCTCTACATTACCCTGACAGTGTGTCCCTCCCACTTCATACCCATTGTCAGCATCGAGCGCTCCCAGGGCAGGTACAGCACAGGTTAGATACAGTGTAGAGCTCCCTCTACATTACCCTGACAGTGTGTCCCTCCCCCCAATTTATACCCAGTGTCAGCATCGAGCGCTCCCAGAGCAGGTACAGTATGGGTTAGATACAGTGTAGAGCTCCCTCTACATTACCCTGACAGTGTGTCCCTCCCACTTTATACCCAGTGTCAGCATCGAGCGCTCCCAGGGCAGGTACAGCACGGGTTAGATACAGTGTGGAGCTCCCTCTACATTACCCTGACAGTTTGTCCCCCCACCCCACTTTATACCCAGTGTCAGCATCGAGCGCTCCCAGGGCAGGTACAGCACGGGTTAGATACAGTGTAGATCTCCCTCTACATTACCCAGACAGTGTGTCCCTCCCCCACTTTATACCCAGTGTCAGCATCGAGCGCTCCCAGGGCAGGTACAGCATGGGTTAGATACAGTGTAGATCTCCCTCTACATTACCCTGACAGTGTGTCCCTCCCCCCACTTTATACACAGTGTCAGCATCGAGCGCTCCCAGGGCAGGTATAGCACGTGTTAGATACAGTGTAGATCTCCCTCTACATTACCCTGACAGTGTGTCCCTCCCCCCACTTTATTCCCAGTGTCAGCATCGAGCGCTCCCAGGGCAGGTACAGCACGGATTAGATACAGTGTAGATCTCCCTCTACATTACCCTGACAGTGTGTCCCTCCCCCACTTTATACCCAGTGTCAGCATCGAGCGCTCCCAGGGCAGGTACAGCATGGGTTAGATACAGTGTAGAGCTCCCTCTACATTACCCTGACAGTGTGTCCCTCTCCCACTTTATACCCAGTGTCAGCATCGAGCGCTCCCAGGGCAGGTACAGCACGGGTTAGATACAGTGTAGAGCTCCCTCTACATTACCCTGACAGTGCGTCCCTCCCACTTTATACCCAGTGTCAGCATCGAGCGCTCCCAGGGCAGGTACAGCACGGGTTAGATACAGTGTAGAACTCCCTGTACATTACCCTGACAGTGTGTCCCTCTCCCACTTTATACCCAGTGTCAGCATCGAGCGCTCCCAGGGCAGGTACAGCACGGGTTAGATACAGTGTAGAGCTCCCTCTACATTACCCTGACAGTGTGTCCCTCCCCCACTTTATACCCAGTGTCAGCATCGAGCGCTCCCAGGGCAGGTACAGCACGGGTTAGATACAGTGTAGATCTCCCTCTACATTACCCTGACAGTGTGTCCCTCTCCACTTTATACCCAGTGTCAGCATCGAGCGCTCCCAGGGCAGGTACAGCACGGGTTAGATACAGTGTAGAGCTCCCTCTACATTACCCTGACCAGTGTCCCACCTCTCCCCACTTTATACCCAGTGTCAGCATCGAGCGCTCCCAGGGCAGGTACAGCACGAGTTAGATACAGTGTAGAGCTCCCTCTACATTACCCTAACAGTGTGTCCCTCCCCCCACTTTATACCCAGTGTCAGCATCGAGCGCTCCCAGGACAGGTATAGCACGGGTTAGATACAGAGTAGATCTCCCTCTACATTACCCTGACAGTGTGTCCATCTCCACTTTATACCCAGTGTCAGCATCGAGCGCTCCCAGGGCAGGTACAGCACGGGTAAGATACAGTGTAGATCTCCCTCTACATTACCCTGACAGTGTGTCCCTCCCCCAACTTTATACCCAGTGTCAGCATCGAGCGCTCCCAGGGCAGGTACAGCACGGGTTAGATACAGTGTAGATCTCCCTCTACATTACCCTGACAGTGTGTCTCCCCCACTTTATACCCAGTGTCAGCATCGAGCGCTCCCAGGGCAGGTACAGCACGGGTTAGATACAGTGTAGATCTCCCTCTACATTACCCTGACAGTGTGTCCCTCCCACTTTATACCCAGTGTCAGCATCGAGCGCTCCCAGGGCAGGTACAGCACGGGTTAGATACAGTGTAGAGCTCCCTCTACATTACCCTGACAGTGTGTCCCCCACTTTATACCCAGTGTCAGCATCGAGCGCTCCCAGGGCAGGTACAGCACGGGTTACATACAGTGTAGAGCTCCCTCTACATTACCCTGACAGTGTGTCTCCCCCACTTTATACCCAGTGTCAGCATCGAGCGCTCCCAGGGCAGGTACAGCACGGGTTAGATACAGTGTAGAGCTCCCTCTACATTACCCTGACAGTGTCTCCCCCACTTTATACCCAGTGTCAGCATCGAGCGCTCCCAGGGCAGGTACAGCACGGGTTAGATACAGTGTAGAGCTCCCTCTACATTACCCTGACAGTGTGTCCCTCCCCCCAATTTATACCCAGTGTCAGCATCGAGCGCTCCCAGAGCAGGTACAGTATGGGTTAGATACAGTGTAGAGCTCCCTCTACATTACCCTGACAGTGTGTCTCCCCCACTTTATACGCAGTGTCAGCATCGAGGGCTCCCAGGGCAGGTACAGCACGGGTTAGATACAGTGTAGATCTCCCTCTACATTACCCTGACAGTGTGTCTCACCCACTTTATACCCAGTGTCAGCATCGAGCGCTCCCAGGGCAGGTACAGCACGGGTTAGATACAGTGTAGAGCTCCCTCTACATTACCCTGACAGTGTGTCTCCCCCACTTTATACCCAGTGTCAGCATCGAGCGCTCCCAGGGCAGGTACAGCACGGGTTAGATACAGTGTAGAGCTACCTCTACATTACCCTGACAGTGTCTCCCCCACTTTATACCCAGTGTCAGCATCGAGCGCTCCCAGGGCAGGTACAGCACGGGTTAGATACAGTGTAGAGCTCCCTCTACATTACCCTGACAGTGTGTCCCTCCCCCCACTTTATACCCAGTGTCAGCATCGAGCGCTCCCAGAGCAGGTACAGTATGGGTTAGATACAGTGTAGAGCTCCCTCTACATTACCCTGACAGTGTGTCCCTCCCCCCACTTTATACCCAGTATCAGCATCGAGCGCTCCCAGGGCAGGTACAGCACGGGTTAGATACAGTATAGAGCTCCCTCTACATTACCCTGACAGTGTGTCCCTCCCACTTTATACCCATTGTCAGCATCGAGCGCTCCCAGAGCAGGTACAGCAGGGGTTAGATACAGTGTAGATCTCCCTCTACATTACCCTGACAGTGTGTCTCCCCCACTTTATACCCAGTGTCAGCATCGAGCGCTCCCAGGGCAGGTACAGCACGGGTTAGATACAGTGTAGATCTCCCTCTACATTACCCTGACAGTGTGTCCCTCCCACTTTATACCCAGTGTCAGCATCGAGCGCTCCCAGGGCAGGTACAGCTTGGGTTAGATACAGTGTAGAGCTCCCTCTACATTACCCTGACAGTGTGTCCCCCACTTTATACCCAGTGTCAGCATCGAGCGCTCCCAGGGCAGGTACAGCACGGGTTAGATACAGTGTAGAGCTCCCTCTACATTACCCTGACAGTGTGTCCCCCACTTTATACCCAGTGTCAGCATCGAGCGCTCCCAGGGCAGGTACAGCACGGGTTAGTTACAGTGTAGATTTCCCTCTACATTACCCTGACAGTGTGTCTCCCCCACTTTATACCCAGTGTCAGCATCGAGCGCTCCCAGGGCAGGTACAGCACGGATTAGATACAGTGTCGATCTCCCTCTACATTCCCCGACAGTGTGTCCCTCCCCCACTTTATACCCAGTGTCAGCATCGAGCGCTCCCAGGGCAGGTACCCCACGAGTTAGATACAGTGTAGATCTCCCTCTACATTACCCTGACAGTGTGTCCCTCCCACTTTATACCCATTGTCAGCATCGAGCGCTCCCAGGGCAGGTACAGCACAGGTTAGATACAGTGTAGAGCTCCCTCTACATTACCCTGACCAGTGTCCCACCTCTCCCCACTTTATACCCAGTGTCAGCATCGAGCGCTCCCAGGGCAGGTACAGCACGATTTACATACAGTGTAGAGCTCCCTCTACATTACCCTGACAGTGTGTCCCTCCCACTTTATACCCAGTGTCAGCATCGAGCGCTCCCAGGGCAGGTACAGCACGGGTTAGATACAGTGTAGATCTCCCTGGGTCCTGTACCTTGTTCCCCACAAGGAAATCCTTCCCTCCGTTATTTTTGGCCAGCATGTTTTCGAAGGGCTTCAGTTCCGCTGGGATGTTCTTGATGAAATCATCTTTCCCAGTCTCCTGTGTGTATAATGTAAAGATAAATTGTTAGCATGTTTGTACGTGAATCAGTACTGAGGGAGTGATGCACTGTCAGAGGGTCAGTACTGAGGGAGTGCCGCACTGTCGGAGGTTCAGTACTGAGGGAGTGCCGCACTGTCGGAGGGTGAGTACTGAGGGAGTGCCGCACTGTCGGAGGGTCAGTACTGAGGGAGCGCCGCACTGTCGGAGGGTCAGTACTGAGGGAGTGCCGCACTGTCGGATGGTCAGTACTGAGGGAGTGCTGCACTGTCGGAGGGTCATTAGTGAGGGCGAGCCGCAATGTCGGAGGGTCAGTACTGAGGGAGTGCCGCACTGTCGGATGGTCAGTACTGAGGGAGTGCCGGAGGATCAGTACTGAGGGAGTGCCGCACTGTCAGAGGGTCAGTACTGAGGGAGTGCCGCACTGTCGGAGGGTCAGTACTGAGGGAGTGCCGCACTGTCCGAGGGTCAGTACTGAGGGAGCGCCGTACTGTCGGAGGGTCAGTACTGAGGGAGCGCCGCGCTGTCGGAGGGTCAGTACTGAGGGAGCGCCGCACTTTTGGAGGGTCAGTGCTGAGGGAGTGCCGCACTGTCGGAGGGTCAGTACTGAGGGAGTGCCGCACTGTCGGAGGGTCAGTACTGAGGGAATGCCGCACTGTGGGAGGGTCAATACTGAGGGAGTGCCGCATTGTCGGAGGGTCAGTACTGAGGGAGTGCCGCACTTTCGGAGGGTCAGTACTGAGGGAGTGCCGCACTGTCGGAGGGTCAGTACTGAGGGAGTGCCGCACTGTCGGAGGGTCAGTACTGAGGGAGTGCCGCACTGTCGGAGGGTCAGTACTGAGGGAGTGCCGCACTGTCGGAGGGTCAGTACTGAGGGAGTGCCACACTGTTTGAGGGTCAGTACTGAGGGAGCGCCCCCTGGAAGTGTTGATCATGACCTTTACCCTTGGACCGCTCCAGACATTACGCACCTCATCTCTCTGCAACCCCCTCCCTCTGTAATTTACGCCCCCCCCCCCCCTTCCCCCCACATTGTGTCTGCGCTGGGCTCCCTGCAAGTCCGACAGAACCCGCCTGAGGCCCAATGTCCGGAACTGGGCCCGGTTTGTCCGTCAGCTTCCTAGAATCTGCTCCGTGAGTCCCGCTCCTCTGGTTCCTGACACCTTCCCCTCCCATCGCCCTCGGGTCCACGTGCATATAGGCTCTCTCCTGAAACCTCCCTTGATTAGGGTGACTCACATATTCTTTGTAGATGAGTATGGCGTACTTCACCCTCAGGTCCTCGACTCCGTCATTAGCCATGTCCAGCAGTGCGGCCTCCTTGTTGTCCATCCCGTACAAATCTTTGGCAAACAGAATACCAAAATTGAATGCGTCAGTCGCATGTGATTTCGATTGGAGACCAGCGGTAACCTGCAGCAGCCACATGAGGGAAGGGGGGTGGGGGGGGGGTGGCGTCCAGCCAGCTCGGGTAGGCCTCAGGCTCCAGCCGTGGTGGGTTGGCCTCAGGCTCCAGCCAGCTGGCTAGGCCTCAGGGTCCAGCCAGCTCGGGTAGGCCTCAGGCTCCAGCCGGGGCGGGTAGGGTTCAGGCTCCAGCCAGCTGGCTAGGCCTCAGGCTCCAGCCAGCTCGGGTAGGCCTCAGGCTCCAGCAGGCAGGTTGGCCGCAGGCTCCAAGGTGTGCCGGTGGTTCTCTCTCTGGCTTCATGCCGGTCGGGTAGGCCTTAGGCTCTAGCCAGGCCTGCAGGCACCCAGCCGTCACCCAGCCAAGCAGGCCTCAGGCTTCAGCCAGCCTGAGAAGGCCGCGGGCAGCACCTGGGTGAGTGCCTCCGAGCCTTGGGCCAGTCAGGCAGGCCTCAGCTGTCAGCCAGCCCAGCAGGCCTCAGGCTTCAGCCAGTCAAGTGGGCCTCAGGATTCAGCCCGGGTGGGAAGGTTTCAGGGCATCAGACGGGTTGGGTAGACCTGAGCCTTCAGCCAGTCAGGCAAGAGTCAGGCTTCAGCATGGCGGGCTGAACCCAAGCTCCATCCAGGTGGCAGGGCTTCAGGAATCATCCAGGCACGTAGGCTGCAGGCTGCAGCCAGTAGGTGTGCCTCAGGCTTCATGTCGGCGGGTGGGCCTCAGGCTCCACCCGGGCAGGTAGGCCGCAGGCTCCAGCCAGTAGGTGTGCCTCAGGCTTCATGTCGGCGGGTGGGCCTCAGGCTCCACCCGGGCAGGTAGGCCGCAGGCTCCAGCCAGTAGGTGGGCCTCAGGTTTCTTCAAGGCGGGTGGGCCTCAGGCTCCACCCGGGCAGGTAGGCCGCAGGCTCCAGCCAGTAGGTGGGCCTCAGGTTTCGTGAAGGCGGGTGGGCCTCAGGCTCCACCCGGGCAGGTAGGCCGCAGGCTCCAGCCTGTAGTTGGGCCTCAGGTTTCGTGAAGGCGGGTGGGCCTCAGGCTCCACCCGGGCAGGTAGGCCGCAGGCTCCGGCCATTAGGTGGGCCTCAGGCTTCGTGCAGGCGGGTAGGCCTCAGGCTCCAGCTGGTCAGATACAGATATTAGTGTGTGTGTGTGTGTGTGTGTGTGTGCATATCGACATGGGGCTATTCAAGGCCTGTGTATTGGCATGGCGCGGATTTTCCCAGGTACTAACCATGTTTGCGGGCCAAGTGGCGGAGAATGGCATTGGACTGGAACAGCACAAAGTGTCCATCATTAAATTTGGGAAGCTGGCCGAAAACCTGGAAGAGAAAAAGGAAGAGGAAATGCATCATGGCTCGGAGAATTGAGACATGTTAGGCCGAAGGCTCGACTCCCCCTGAGGGTTAAACCTGAGACGGAATCCTGATCAGGTTTCAGAGGGAGAACGTGTTGATTTAAGGAGGATCAGGGCCCACCCCCAGCCACCAGGCATCTGGAGGCACGGCCGCCGACGGTGGAGAGATAAAAATCGGGGGGATGGTCAAGAGGCCGGAATTTGGGGAGGGATGTAGGGGCTGGAGGAGGTTACAGAGATAGGGAGGGTTGTAGGGGCTGGAGGAGGTTACAGAGATAGGGAGGGGTGTAGGGGCTGGAGGAGGTTACAGAGATAGGGAGGGGTGTAGGGGCTGGAGGAGGTTACAGAGATAGGGAGGGTGTAGGGGCTGGAGGAGGTTACAGAGATAGGGAGGGGTGTAGGGGCTGGAGGAGGTTACAGAGATAGGGAGGGGTGTAGGGGCTGGAGGAGGTTACAGAGATAGGGAGGGGTGTAAGGGCTGGAGGAGGTTACAGAGATAGGGAGGGGTGTAGGGGCTGGAGGAGGTTACAGAGATAGGGAGGAGTGTCGGGGCTGGAGGAGGTTACAGAGATAGGGAGGGGTGTAGGGGCTGGAGGAGGTTACAGAGATAGGGAGGGGTGTAGGGGCTGGAGGAGGTTACAGAGATAGGGAGGGGTGTAGGGGCTGGAGGAGGTTACAGAGATAGGGAGGGGTGTAGGGGCTGGAGGAGGTAACAGAGATAGGGAGGGGTGTAGGTGCTGGAGAAGGTTACAGAGATAGGGAGTGGTGTAGGGGCTGGAGGAGGTTACAGGGATAGGGAGGGTCGTAGGGGCTGGAGGAGGTTACAGGGATAGGGAGGGTCGTAGCGGCTGGAGGAGGTTACAGAGATAGGGAGGTGGTGTAGGGGATGGAGGAGGTTACAGAGATAGGGAGGGGTGTAGGGGCTGGAGGAGGTTACAGAGATAGGGAGGGGTGTAGGGGCTAGAGGAGGTTACAGAGATATGGAGGATTGTAGGGGCTGGAGGAGGTTACAGAGATAGGGAGGGGTGTAGGGACTGAAGGAGGTTACAGAGATAGGGAGAGTTGTAGGGGCTGGAGGAGGTTACAGAGATAGGGAGGGGAGTAGGGGCTGGAGGAGGTCACAGAGATAGGGAGGGTGTAGGGGCTGGAGGAGGTTACAGAGATAGGGAGGGGTGTAGTGCCTGGAGGAGGTTACAGAGAGAGGGAGGGTTGTAGGGACTGGAGGATGTTACAGAGATAGGGAGGGTTGTAGGAGGTTACAGAGATAGGGAGGGGTGTAGGGACTTCAGGAGGTTACAGAGATAGTGAGGGGTGTAGGGGCAGGAGGAGGTTACAGAGATTGGGAGGTTTGTAGGTGCTGGGAGGGGTGTAGGGACTGGAGGATGTAACAGAGATAGGGAGGGGTGTAGGGTCTGGAGGAGGTTAGAGAGATAGGGAGGGTTGTAGGGGCTGGAGATGGTTACAGAGATAGGGACGGGTGTAGGGGTGGAAGAGGTTACAGAGATAGGGAGGGGTGTAGGGACTGGAGGAGGTTACAGAGATAGGGAGGGGTGTAGGGGCTGGAGGAGGTTACAGAGATAGGGATGGGTGTAGGAGCTGGAGGAGGTTACAGAGATAGGGAGGGTGGTGTAGGGGCTGGAGGAGGTTACAGAGATAGGGAGGGGTGTAGGGCTGGAGGAGGTTACAGAGATAAGGAAGGGTGTAGGGCTGGGGGAGGTTAGAGATATAGGGAGGGTTGTGGAGGCTGGAGGAGGTTACGGAGATAGGGAGGGTTGTAAGAGTTGGAGGAGGTTACAGGGATAGGGAGGGTTGTAGCGGCTGGAGGAGGTTACAGAGATAGGGTGGGTTGTAGGGACTGGAGGAGGTTATAGAGATAGGGAGGGGTGTAGGTGCTGGAGTAGGTTGCAGAGATAGGGAGGGTTGTAGGGGCTGGAGGAGGTTACAGAGATAGGGAGGGTTGTAGGGGCTGGAGGAGGTTACAGAGATTGGGATGGTTGTAGGGGCTGGAGGAGGTTACAGAGATAGAGAGGGGTGTAGGGGCTGGAGGAGGTTACAGAGATTGGGACGTTTGTAGGTGCTGGGAGGGGTGTAGGGACTGGAGGATGTAACAGAGATAGGGAGAGGTGTAGGGGCTGGAGGAGGTTACAGGGATAGTGAGGGGTGTAGGGGCTGGAGGAGGTTACAGGGATACGGAGGTGGTGTAGGGGCTGGAGGAGGTTACAGAGATTGGGAGTGGTGTAGTGGCTGGAGGAGGTTACAGAGATAGGGTGGGTTGTAGGTTCTGGAGGATATTACAGAGATAGGGAGGGTTGTAGGAGGTTACAGAGATAGGGAGGGTTGTAGGGGCTGGAGGAGTTTACAGAGATAGGGAGGGGTGTAGGGGCTGGAGGAGGTTACAGAGATAGGGAGGGGTGTAGGTGCTGGAGGAGTTTACAGAGACAGAGAGGGGTGTAGGGGCTGGAGGAGGTTACAGAGATTGGGAGGTTTGTAGGTGCTGGGAGGGGTGAAGGGACTGGAGGATGTAACGGAGATAGGGAGAGGTGTAGGGGCGGGAGGAGGTTACAGAGATAGGGAGGTGGTGTAGTGGCTGGAGGAGGTTACAGAGATAGGGAGTGTTGCAGGGGCTGGAGAATGTGACGGAGATAGGGAGGGGTGTAGGGGCTGGAGTAGGTTGCAGAGATAGGGAGGGGTGTAGGGACTGGAGGAGGTTACAGAGATAGGGAGGGGTGCAGGGGCTGGAGGAGGTTACAGAGATAGGGAGGGTTGTAGGGACTGGAGGACGTTACAGAGATAGGGAGGGGGTGTAGGGACTGGAGGAGGTGACAGAGATAGGGAGGGGTGTAGGGGCTGGAGGAGGTTAGAGAGATAGGGAGGGGTGTAGGGGCTGGAGGAAGTTGCAGAGATAGGGAGGGGTGTAGGGGCTGGAGGAGGTTACAGAGATAGGGAGGGGTGTAGGGTCTGGAGGAGGTTACAGAGATAGGGAGGGGTGTAGGGGCTGGAAGAGGTTACAGAGATAGGGAGTGGTGTAGGGGCTGGAGGAGGTTACAGAGATAGGGAGGGTTGTAGGGGCTGGAGGACGTTACAGAGATAGGGAGGGGGTGTAGGGACTGGAGGAGGTTACAAAGATAGGGAGGGGTGCAGGTGCTGGAGTAGGTGGCAGAGATAGGGACGGTTGTAAGTGCTGGAGGTGGTTACAGAGATAGGGAGGGTTGTAGGGACTGGAGGGCGTTACAGAGATAGGGAGTGGGTGTAGGGACTGGAGGAGGTGACAGAGATAGCGAGGGGTGTAGGGGCTGGAGGAGGTTACAGAGATAGGGAGGGGTGTAGGGGCTGGAGGAGGTTACAGAGATAGGGAGGGGTGTAGGGGCTGGAGGAGGTTACAGAGATAGGGAGGAGTGTAGGGGCTGGAAGAGGTTACAGAGATAGGGAGTGGTGTAGGGGCTGGAGGAGGTTACAGAGATAGGGAGGGTTGTAGGGGCTGGAGGAGGTTACAGAGATAGGGTGGTTTGTAGGGACTGGAGGAGGTTACAGATATAGGGAGGGGTGTAGGGGCTGAAGGAGTTTAAGGAGATAGGGAGGGTTGTAGAGGCTGGAGGAGGTTACGGAGATAGGGAGTATTGTAAGAGCTGGAGGAGGTTACAGGGATAGGGAGGGGTGTAGGGGCTGGAGGAGGTTACAGAGATAGGGAGGGCAGTGTAGGGCCTGGAGGAGGTTACAGAGATAGGGAGGGTTGTAGGTGCTGGAGGAGGTTACAGAGATAGGGAAGGGTGTAGGTTTTGGAGGAGGTTACAGAGATAGGGAGGGTTGAAAGGGCTCGAGTTGGTTAAGGAGATAGGGTGGGTTGTAGGGATGGAGGAGGTTACAGAAATAGGGAGGTGTGTAGGGGCTGGAGGAGGTTACAGAGACAGGGAGGGGTGTAGGGGCTGGAGGAGGTGACAGAGATAGGGAGAGTTGTAGGGGTTGGAGGACGTTACAGAGATAGGGAGTGGGTTTAGGGACTGGAGGAGGTCACAGAGATAGGGAGGGGTGTAGGGGTTGGAGGAGCTTACAGAGATAGGGAGGGTGTAGGGGCTGGAGGAGGTTACAGAGATAGGGAGGGGTGTAGGGGCTGGAGGAGGTTACAGAGATAGGGAGCGGAGTAGGGGTTGGAGGAGGTTACAGAGATAGGGAGGGGTGTAGGGGCTGGAGGAGGTTACAGAGATAGGGAGGGGTGCAGGGCTTGGAGGAGGTTACAGAGAGAGGGAGGGGTGTAGGGGCTGGAGAATGTTACAGAGATAGGGAGGTGTGTAGTGGGTTGGAGGAGGTTACAGAGATAGGGAGGGTGTAGGGTTCTGGAGGTGGTTACAGAGATCGGGAGCGGTGTAGGCGCTGGAGGAGGTTACAGAGATAGGGAGGGTTGTAGGGGCTGGAGGATGTTACAGAGATAGGGAGGGGTGTAGTGGTTGGAGGAGGTTACAGAGATAGGGTGGGTTGTAGGTTCTGGAGGATATTACAGAGATAGGGAGGGTTGTAGGAGGTTACAGAGATAGGGAGGGTTGTAGGGACTTCAGCAGGTTACAGAGATAGGGAGGGGTGTAGGTGCTGGAGGAGTTTACAGAGACAGAGAGGGGTGTAGGGGCTGGAGGAGGTTACAGAGATTGGGAGGTTTGTAGGTGCTGGGAGGGGTGAAGGGACTGGAGGATGTAACGGAGATAGGGAGAGGTGTAGGGGCGGGAGGAGGTTACAGAGATAGGGAGGGTTGTAGGGGCTGGAGGAGGTTACAGAGATAGGGAGGTGGTGTAGTGGCTGGAGGAGGTTACAGAGATAGGGAGTGTTGTAGGGGCTGGAGAATGTGACGGAGATAGGGAGGGGTGTAGGGGCTGGAGTAGGTTGCAGAGATAGGGAGGGGTGTAGGGACTGGAGGAGGTTACAGAGATAGGGAGGGGTGCAGGGGCTGGAGGAGGTTACAGAGATAGGGAGGGTTGTAGGGACTGGAGGACGTTACAGAGATAGGGAGGGGTGTAGGGGCTGGAAGAGGTTACAGAGATAGGGAGTGGTGTAGGGGCTGGAGGAGGTTACAGAGATAGGGAGGGTTGTAGGGGCTGGAGAACGTTACAGAGATAGGGAGGGGGTGTAGGGACTGGAGGAGGTTACAAAGATAGGGAGGGGTGCAGGTGCTGGAGTAGGTGGCAGAGATAGGGACGGTTGTAAGTGCTGGAGGTGGTTACAGAGATAGGGAGGGTTGTAGGGACTGGAGGGCGTTACAGAGATAGGGAGTGGGTGTAGGGACTGGAGGAGGTGACAGAGATAGCGAGGGGTGTAGGGGCTGGAGGAGGTTACAGAGATAGGGAGGGGTGTAGGGGCTGGAGGAGGTTACAGAGATAGGGAGGGGTGTAGGGGCTGGAGGAGGTTACAGAGATAGGGAGGGGTGTAGGGGCTGGAGGAGGTTACAGAGATAGGGAGGAGTGTAGGGGCTGGAAGAGGTTACAGAGATAGGGAGTGGTGTAGGGGCTGGAGGAGGTTACAGAGATAGGGAGGGTTGTAGGGGCTGGAGGAGGTTACAGAGATAGGGTGGTTTGTAGGGACTGGAGGAGGTTACAGATATAGGGAGGGGTGTAGGGGCTGAAGGAGTTTAAGGAGATAGGGAGGGTTGTAGAGGCTGGAGGAGGTTACGGAGATAGGGAGTATTGTAAGAGCTGGAGGAGGTTACAGGGATAGGGAGGGGTGTAGGGGCTGGAGGAGGTTACAGAGATAGGGAGGGCAGTGTAGGGCCTGGAGGAGGTTACAGAGATAGGGAGGGTTGTAGGTGCTGGAGGAGGTTACAGAGATAGGGAAGGGTGTAGGTTTTGGAGGAGGTTACAGAGATAGGGAGGGTTGAAAGGGCTCGAGTTGGTTAAGGAGATAGGGTGGGTTGTAGGGATGGAGGAGGTTACAGAAATAGGGAGGTGTGTAGGGGCTGGAGGAGGTTACAGAGACAGGGAGGGGTGTAGGGGCTGGAGGAGGTGACAGAGATAGGGAGAGTTGTAGGGGTTGGAGGACGTTACAGAGATAGGGAGTGGGTTTAGGGACTGGAGGAGGTCACAGAGATAGGGAGGGGTGTAGGGGTTGGAGGAGCTTACAGAGATAGGGAGGGTGTAGGGGCTGGAGGAGGTTACAGAGATAGGGAGGGGTGTAGGGGCTGGAGGAGGTTACAGAGATAGGGAGCGGAGTAGGGGTTGGAGGAGGTTACAGAGATAGGGAGGGGTGTAGGGGCTGGAGGAGGTTACAGAGATAGGGAGGGGTGCAGGGCTTGGAGGAGGTTACAGAGAGAGGGAGGGGTGTAGGGGCTGGAGAATGTTACAGAGATAGGGAGGTGTGTAGTGGGTTGGAGGAGGTTACAGAGATAGGGAGGGTGTAGGGTTCTGGAGGTGGTTACAGAGATCGGGAGCGGTGTAGGCGCTGGAGGAGGTTACAGAGATAGGGAGGGTTGTAGGGGCTGGAGGATGTTACAGAGATAGGGAGGGGTGTAGTGGTTGGAGGACGTGACAGAGATAGGGAGGGGTGTAGCGAGTGGAGGAGGTTACAGAGATAGGGAGGTGTGTAGGGGCTGGAGGAGGTTACAGAGATAGGGAGGGTTGTAGGGGCTGGAGGAAGTTACAGGGATAGGGAGGGTTGTAGTGGCTGGAGGAGGTTACAGAGATAGGGAGGGATGTAGGCGCTGGAGGACGTTACAGTGATCGGGAGGAGTGTAGGGGCTGGTGGAGGTTACAGAGATAGGGAAGGGTGTAGGGGCTGGAGGAGGTAACAGAGATAGGGAGGGGTGTAGGGGATGGAGGAGGTTACAGAGATACGGAGGGGTGTAGGTGCTGGAGGAGGTTACAGAGACAGGGATGGTTGTAGGGGCTGGTGAAGGTTATAGAGATTGGGAGGGGTGTAGGGGCTGGAGGAGGTTACAGAGATAGGGAGGGGTGTAGGGGTTGGAGGAGGTTACAGAGATAGGGAGGGGTGTAGGGGCTGGAGGAGGTTACAGAGATAGGGAGGGTTGTAGGGGCTGGAGGAGGTTACAGAGATAGGGAGGGGTGTAGGGGTTGGAGGAGGTTACAGAGATAGGGAGGGGTGTAGGGGCTGGAGGAGGTTACAGAAATAGGGAGGGGTGTAGGGGCTGGAGGAGGTTACAGAGATTTGGAGGGGTGTAGGGGCTGGAGGAGGTTACAGAGATAGGGAGGGGTGTAGGGGCTGGAGGAGGTTACAGAGCTGGGGATGTTTGTAGGGGCTGGAGGAGGTTACAGGGATAGGGAGGGGTGTAGGGTATGGAGGAGGTTACAGAGATAGGGGGGTTTGTAGGGGCTGGAGGAGGTTACAGAGATAGGGAGGGGTTTTGGGGCTGGAGTTGGTTACAGAGATAGGGAGGGGTGTATGGGCTGGAGGAGGTTACAGAGATAGGGAGGGGTGTAGGGGCTGGAGGTGGTTACAGAGATAGGGAGGGGTGTAGGGGCTGGAGGAGGTTACACAGATAGGGAGGGGTGTAGGGGCTGGCGGAGGTTACAGAGATGGGTAGGGTTGTAGGTGCTGGAGGAGGTTACAGAGATAGGGAGGGGTGTAGTGACTGGAGGAGGTTACAGAGATAGGGAGGGTTGTAGAGGCTGGAGGAGGTTACAGAGATAGGGAGGGGAGTAGGGGCTGGAGGAGGTTACAGAGTTAGGGAGGGGTGTATGGACTGGAGGAGGTTAGAGAGATAGGGAGGGGTGTAGGGGCTGGAGGAGGTTACTGAGATAGGGAGGGGTGAACGTTCTGGAGGAGTTTGCAGAGATAGGGAGGGGTGTAGGGGCTGGAGGAGGTTACAGAGATTGGGAGGGGGTAGGAGCTGGAGGAGGTTACAGAGATAGGGAGTGGTGTATGGGCTGGAGGAGGTTACAGAGATAGGGAGGTTTGTAAGGGTGAGAGGAGGTTACAGAGATAGGGAGTGGTGTAGGTGCTGGAGGAGGTTACAGAGATAGGGAGGGGTGTAGGGGCTGGAGGAGGTTACAGAGATTGGGAGGTTTGTAGGTGCTGGGAGGGGTGTAGTGACTGGAGGATGTTACAGAGATAGGGAGGGGTTCAGGGCCTGGAGGAGGTTACAGAGAGAGGGAGGGGTGTAGAGGCTGGAGGAGTTTCCAGAGATAGGGAGGGGTGTATGGGCTGGATGAGGTTACAGAGATAGGGAGGGGTGTAGTGGCTGTTGTGGGTTACAGAGATAGGGAGGGTTGTAGGGGCCGGAGGATGTTGCAGAGATAGGGAGGTTTGTAAGGGCTGGAGGAAGTTACAGAGATAGGGATGTGGTGTAGGGGCTGGAGGAGGTTACAGAGAGAGGGAGGGGTGTAGGGGCTGGAGGAGGTTACAGAGTTTGGGAGGTTTGTAGGTGCTGGAAGGGGTGTAGTGACTGGAGGATGTTACAGAGATAGGGAGGGGTGTAGGGGCTGGAGGAGGTTACAGGGATAGGGAGGGGTGTAGGGGCTGGAGGAGGTTACAGAGATAGGGAGGGGTGCAGGGTATGGAGGAGGTTACAGCGATAGGAAGGGGTGGAGGGACTGGAGGAGGTTACAGAGATAGTGATGGTTGTAGAGGCTGGAGGAGGTTGCAGAGATAGGGAGGGTTGTAGGTGCTGGAGGAGTTTACAGAGATAGGGAGGGGGGGTGAGTTTTCGAGGAGGTTACAGGGATAGGGATAGTTGTAGGGACCGGAGGAGGTTACAGAGATAGGGAGGGGTGTAGGGTCTGGAGGAGGTTACAGAGATAGGGAGGGATGTAGGCGCTGGAGGACGTTACAGTGATCGGGAGGAGTGTAGGGGCTGGTGGAGGTTACAGAGATAGGGAGGGGTGTAGGGGCTGGAGGAGGTAACAGAGATAGGGAGGGGTGTAGGGGATGGAGGAGGTTACAGAGATACGGAGGGGTGTAGGTGCTGGAGGAGGTTACAGAGACAGGGATGGTTGTAGGGGCTGGTGAAGGTTATAGAGATTGGGAGGGGTGTAGGGGCTGGAGGAGGTTACAGAGATAGGGAGGGGTGTAGGGGTTGGAGGAGGTTACAGAGATAGGGAGGGGTGTAGGGGCTGGAGGAGGTTACAGAGATAGGGAGGGTTGTAGGGGCTGGAGGAGGTTACAGAGATAGGGAGGGGTGTAGGGGTTGGAGGAGGTTACAGAGATAGGGAGGGGTGTAGGGGCTGGAGGAGGTTACAGAAATAGGGAGGGGTGTAGGGGCTGGAGGAGGTTACAGAGATTTGGAGGGGTGTAGGGGCTGGAGGAGGTTACAGAGATAGGGAGGGGTGTAGGGGCTGGAGGAGGTTAAAGAGCTGGGGATGTTTGTAGGGGCTGGAGGAGGTTACAGGGATAGGGAGGGGTGTAGGGTATGGAGGAGGTTACAGAGATAGGGGGGTTTGTAGGGGCTGGAGGAGGTTACAGAGATAGGGAGGGGTTTTGGGGCTGGAGTTGGTTACAGAGATAGGGAGGGGTGTATGGGCTGGAGGAGGTTACAGAGATAGGGAGGGGTGTAGGGGCTGGAGGTGGTTACAGAGATAGGGAGGGGTGTAGGGGCTGGAGGAGGTTACACAGATAGGGAGGGGTGTAGGGGCTGGCGGAGGTTACAGAGATGGGTAGGGTTGTAGGTGCTGGAGGAGGTTACAGAGATAGGGAGGGGTGTAGTGACTGGAGGAGGTTACAGAGATAGGGAGGGTTGTAGAGGCTGGAGGAGGTTACAGAGATAGGGAGGGGAGTAGGGGCTGGAGGAGGTTACAGAGTTAGGGAGGGGTGTATGGACTGGAGGAGGTTACAGAGATAGGGAGGGGTGAAGGGGCTGGAGGAGGTTACTGAGATAGGGAGGGGTGAACGTTCTGGAGGAGTTTACAGAGATAGGGAGGGGTGTAGGGGCTGGAGGAGGTTACAGAGATTGGGAGGGGTGTAGGAGCTGGAGGAGGTTACAGAGATAGGGAGTGGTGTATGGGCTGGAGGAGGTTACAGAGATAGGGAGGTTTCTAAGGGTGAGAGGAGGTTACAGAGATAGGGAGTGGTGTAGGTGCTGGAGGAGGTTACAGAGATAGGGAGGGGTGTAGGGGCTGGAGGAGGTTACAGAGATTGGGAGGTATGTAGGTGCTGGGAGGGGTGTAGTGACTGGAGGATGTTACAGAGATAGGGAGGGGTTCAGGGCCTGGAGGAGGTTACAGAGAGAGGGAGGGGTGTAGAGGCTGGAGGAGTTTCCAGAGATAGGGAGGGGTGTATGGGCTGGATGAGGTTACAGAGATAGGGAGGGGTGTAGTGGCTGTTGTGGGTTACAGAGATAGGGAGGGTTGTAGGGGCCGGAGGATGTTGCAGAGATAGGGAGGTTTGTAAGGGCTGGAGGAAGTTACAGAGATAGGGATGTGGTGTAGGGGCTGGAGGAGGTTACAGAGAGAGGGAGGGGTGTAGGGGCTGGAGGAGGTTACAGAGTTTGGGAGGTTTGTAGGTGCTGGAAGGGGTGTAGTGACTGGAGGATGTTACAGAGATAGGGAGGGGTGTAGGGGCTGGAGGAGGTTACAGGGATAGGGAGGGGTGTAGGGGCTGGAGGAGGTTACAGAGATAGGGAGGGGTGCAGGGTATGGAGGAGGTTACAGCGATAGGAAGGGGTGGAGGGACTGGAGGAGGTTACAGAGATAGTGATGGTTGTAGAGGCTGGAGGAGGTTGCAGAGATAGGGAGGGTTGTAGGTGCTGGAGGAGTTTACAGAGATAGGGAGGGGGGGGTGAGTTTTCGAGGAGGTTACAGGGATAGGGATAGTTGTAGGGGCCGGAGGAGGTTACAGAGATAGGGAGGGGTGTAGGGTCTGGAGGAGGTTACAGAGCTTGGGATGGGTGTAGGTTCTGGAGGATGTTACAGAGATTGTGAGGGTGGTAGGGGCTGGAGGAGATTACAGAGATAGGGTGGGTTGTAGGTGCTGGAGGAGGTTACAGAGATAGTGAGGGGTGTAGGGGCTGGAGGAGGTTACAGAGATAGGGAGGGCTGTAAGGGCTGGAGGAGGTTACAGAGATAGGGAGGGGTGTAGGGTCTGGAGGAGGTTACAGAGATAGGGAGGGGTGTAGGGGCTGGAGGAGGTTACATATATAGAGATGGGGGTGAGGGTTGGAGGAGGTTACAGGGATAGGGAGGGTTGTAGGGGCTGGAGGATGTTACAGAGATAGGGAGGGGTGTAGGGGCTGGAGGAGGTTACAGAGATAGGGAGGGGTGTAGGGGCTGGAGGAGTTTACAGAGATAGGGTGGGGTATAGGGGCAGGAGGATGTTACAGAGACAGGGACGGTTGTAGGTGCTGGAGGAGGTTACAGAGATAGGGAGGGTTGTCGTGGCTGGAGGAGGTTACAGAGATAGGGAGGGTTGTAGGGGCTGGAGGAGTTTACAGAGATAGGGAGGGGTGTAGATTCTGTAGGAGGTTACAGAGATAGGGAGGGGTGTAGATTCTGGAGCAGGTTACAGCGATAGGGAGGGGTGTTGGGGCTGGAGGAGGTTACAGAGATAGGGAGGGGTGTAGGGGCTGGAGCAGGCTACAGAGATAGGGAGGGTTGTCGTGGCTGGAGGAGGATACAGAGATAGGGAGGAGTGTAGGGGCTGGAGGAGGTTACAGAGATAGGGAGTGTTGTAGGGGTTGGAGGAGGTTACAGAGAAAGGGAGGGGTGTACGGGCTGGAGGAGTTTACAGTGATAGGGCGTTTTGAAGGGGCTCAAGGTGGTTACAGGGATACGGAGGGCTGTGGGGTCTGGAGGAGGTTACTGACATAGGGAGGTTTTAGCTGCGGGAGGATGTTACAGAGATAGGGAGGGTTGTAGGGGCTGGAGGAGATTACAGAGATAGGGAGGGGTGTAGCGGCTGTAGGAGGTTACACAGATAGGGAGGGGTGTAGGGGCTGGAGGAGGTTACAGAGTTAGGGAGGGGTGAAGGGGCTGGAGGAGGTTACAGAGATAGGGAGGGGTGTAGGGGCTGGAGGAGTTTACAGAGATAGGGAGGTGTGTAGGGGGTTGGAGGAGGTTACAGAGATAGGGAGGGGTGTAGGGGCTGGAGGATGTTACAGAGATAGGGAGGGGTGTAGCGAGTGGAGGAGGTTACAGAGTTAGGGAGTGTTGTAGGGGCTGGAGGAGGTTACAGAGATAGGGAGTGTTTTAGGGGCTGGAGGAAGTTACAGGGATAGGGAAGATTGTAGGGTCTGGAGGAGGTTACAGAGATAGGGAGGGGTGTAGGGGCTGGAGGAGGTTACAGAGATAGGGAGGGGTGTAGCGTCTGGAGGAGGTTACAGAGATAGGGAGGGTAGTCGTGGCTGGAGGGGGATACAGAGATAGGGAGGCGTGTAGGGGCTGGAGGATGTTACAGAGATTGGGAGGGGTGTAATGATGGAGGAGGTTACAGAGATAGGGAGTGTTGTAGGGGCTGGAGGAGTTTACAGAGATAGGGTGGGTTGAAGGGGCTCGAGGTGGTTCCAGGGATACGGAGGGCTGTGGGGTCTGGATGAGGTTACTGACATAGGGAGGTTTTAACTCCGGGAGGATGTTACAGAGATAGGGAGGGGTGTAGGGGCTCGAGGAGGTTACAGAGATAGGGAGGGGTGTAGGGGCTGTAGGAGGTTACACAGATAGGGAGGGGTGTAGGGACTGGAGGAGGTTACAGAGATAGGGAGAGGTGTAGGGGCTGGAGGATGTTACAGAGATAGGGAGGGGTGTAGGGGCTGGAGGAGGTTACAGAGATAGGGAGGGGTGTATGGGCTGGAGGAGGTTACAGATATAGGGAGGGGTGTAGGGGCTGGAGGAGGTTACAGAATTAGGGAGGGGTGTAGGGGCTGGAGGAGGTTACAGAGATAGGGAGGGGTGTAGAGGCTGGAGGAGGTTACAGAGATACGGAGGGTTGTATGGGCTGGAGGAGGTTACAGAGATAGGGAGGGGTGTAGGGGCTGGAGGAGGTTACAGAGATAGGGGGGGTTGTAGGGGCTGGAGGAGGTTACAGAGATAGGGAGGGGTGTAGGGGCTGGAGGAGGTTACAGAGATAGGGAGAGTTGTAGGGGCTGGAGGAGGTTACAGAGATAGGGAGGGGTGTAGGGGTTGGAGGAGGTTACAGAGATAGGGAGGTTTGTAGGGTTTTGAGAAGGTTACAGAGATAGGGAGGGGTTTAGGGGCTGGAGGAGGTTACAGAAATAGGGAGGGGTGTAGGGGCTGGAGGAGGTACAGAGATAGGGAGGTTTGTAGGGGCTGGAGGAGGTTACAGGGATAGGGAGGGGTGTAGGGGCTGGAGGAGGTTACAGAGATAGGGGGGTTTGTAGGGGCTGGAGGAGGTTACAGAGATAGGGAGGGGTGTAGGGGCTGGAGGAGGTTACAGAGATTGGGAGGGGTGTATGGGCTGGAGGAAGGTACAGAGATAGGGAGGGGTGTAGGGGCTGGAGGAGGTTACAGAGATAGGGAGGGGTTTAGGGGCTGGAGGAGGTTACAGAGTTAGGGAGGGTGGTAGGGGTTGGAGGAGGTTACAGAGATAGGGAGGGGTGCAGGGCCTGGAGGAGGTTGCAGAGAGAGGGCGGGGTGTAGGGGCTGGAGGAGGTTACATGATAGGGAGGGGTGTAGGGGCAGGAGGAGGTTACAGAGATAGGGTGGGGTGTAGGGGCTGGAGGAGGTTACAGAGATAGGGTGGGTTGTAGGGGCTGGAGGAGGTTACAGAGATAGGGAGGGGTGTAGGGGCTGGGGGAGGTTTCAGAGATAGGGAGGGGTGTAGGGGCTGGAGGAGGTTACAGAGATAGGGAGGGGTGTAGGTGCTGGAGGAGGTTACATAGATGGGGAGGGGTGTAGTTGCTGGAGAAGGTTACAGAGACAGGGATGGTTGTAGGGGCTGGAGGAGGTTACAGAGATAGGGAGGTGTGTAGGGGCTGGAGGAGGTTACAGAGATAGGGAGGGGTCTAGGGGCTGGAGGAGGTTACAGAGATAGGGAGGTGTGTAGGGGTTGGAGGAGGTTACAGAGATAGGGAGGTTTGTAGGGACTGGAGACGGTTACAGAGTTAGGGTGGGGTTTAGGGGCTGGAGGTGTTTACAGAGATAGGGAGGGGTGTAGGGACTGGAGGAGGTTACAGAGATAGGGAGGGCTGTAGGGGCTGGAGGAGGTTACAGAGATAGGGAGGTTTGTAGGGGCTGGAGGAGGTTACAGGGATAGTGAGGAGTGTAGGTGCTGGAGGAGGTTACAGAGATAGGGGGGTTTGTAGGGGCTGGAGGAGGTTACAGAGATAGGGAGGGGTGTAGGGGCTGGAGGAGGTTACAGAGATAGGGTGGGGTGTATGAGCTGGAGGAGGTTACAGAGATAGGGAGGGGTGTAGGGGCTGGAGGTGGTTACAGAGATAGGGAGGGGTGTAGGGTCTGGAGGAGGTCACACAGATAGGGATGGGTGTAGGGGCTGGAGGAGGTTACAGAGATGGGGAGGGTTGTAGGTGCTGGAGGATGTTACAGAGATAGGGAGGTGTGTAGCGGCTGGAGGAGGTTACAGAGATAGGGAGGGTTGTAGAGGCTGGAGGAGGTTACAGAGATAGGGATGGGTGTAGGGGCTGGAGGATGTTACAGAGATAGGGAGAGTTGTAGGGGCTGGAGGAGGTTACAGTGATCGGGAGGGGTGTAGGGGCTGGTGGAGGTTACAGTGATAGGGATGGGTGTAGGGGCTGGAGGAGGTTACAGAGATAGGGAGGGTTGTAGGGGCTGGAGGAGGTTACAGAGATAGGGAGGGGTGTAGGTGCTGGAGGAGGTTACAGAGACAGGGATGGTTGTAGGGGCTGGAGGAGGTTACAGAGATAGGGAGTGGTGTAGGGGTTGGAGGAGGTTACAGAGATAGGGAGGTTTGTAGGGTTTTGAGAAGGTTACAGAGATAGGGAGGTGTTTAGGGGCTGGAGGAGGTTACAGAGATAGGGAGGGTTGTAGGGGCTGGAGGAGGTTACAGAGATAGGGAGGGGTGTAGGGGCTGGAGGAGGTACAGAGATAGGGAGGTTTGTAGGTGCTGGAGGAGGTTACAGAGATTGGGAGGGGTGTATGGGCTGGAGGAGGTTACAGAGATAGGGAGGGGTGTAGGGGCTGGAGGAGGTGACAGAGATGGGGAGGTTTGTAGGTGCTGGAGGAGGTTACAGAGGTAGGGAGGGGTGTAGTGGCTGGAGGAGTTTACAGAGAGAGGGAGGGTTGTAGAGGCTGGAGGAGGTTACAGAGATAGGGAGTGGTGTATGGACTGGAGGAGGTTACAGAGATAGGGAGGCGTGTAGGGGCTGGAGGAGGTTACAGAGATAGGGAGGCGTGTAGGGGCTGGAGGAGGTTACAGAGATAGGGAGGGTTGTACGGGCTGGAGGAGGTTACAGAGATAGGGAGGTGTGTAGGGGCTGGAGGAGGTTACATAGATAGGGAGTGGTGTAGGGGCTGGAGGAGGTTACAGAGATAGGGAGGGGTGTAGAGGCTGGAGGAGGTTACAGAGATAGTGAGGCGTGTATGGGCTGGAGGAGGTTACTGAGATAGGGAGGTTTGTATGGGCTTGAGGAGGTTACAGAGATAGGGAGGGTTGTAGGGGCTGGAGGAGGTTACAGAGATAGGGAGGGGTGTAGGGGCTGGAGGAGGTCACAGAGATAGGGAGGGGTGCAGGGCCTGGAGGAGGTTACAGAGAGAGGGAGGGGTGTAGGGCTGGAGGAGGTTACAGAGATAGGGAGGGTTGTAGGGGCTGGAGGAGGTTACAGAGATAGGGAGGGGTTTAGGGGCTGGAGGAGGTTACAGAGTTAGGGAGGGTTGTAGGTGTTGGAGGAGGTTACAGAGATAGGGAGGGGTGCAGGGCCTGGAGGAGGTTACAGAGAGAGGGCGGGGTGTAGGGGCTGGAGGAGGTTACAGAGATAGGGAGGGGTGTAGGGGCTGGAGGAGGTTACAGAGATAGGGAGGGGTGGAGGGGCTGGAGGAGGTTACAGAGATAGGGAGGGGTGTAGGGGCTGGAGGAGGTTTCAGAGATAGGGAGGGGTGTAGGGGCTGGAGGAGGTTACAGAGATAGGGAGGGGTGTAGGTGCTGGAGGAGGTTACAGAGACAGGGATGGTTGTAGGGGCTGGAGGAGGTTACAGAGATAGGGAGGTGTGTAGGGGCTGGAGGAGGTTACAGAGATA
This sequence comes from Isurus oxyrinchus, assembly GCA_026770705.1. Taxonomy (NCBI): domain Eukaryota; kingdom Metazoa; phylum Chordata; class Chondrichthyes; order Lamniformes; family Lamnidae; genus Isurus; species Isurus oxyrinchus. The sequence continues at coordinate 44,519 of JANJGN010003262.1, forward strand.
GGGAGGGTTGTAGGTGCTGGAGGAGGTTACAGAGATAGGGAGTGTTGTAGGGGCTGGAGGTGTTTACAGAGATAGGGAGGGGTGTAGGGGCTGGAGGTGGTTACAGAGATAGGGAGGGGTGTAGGGACTGGAGGAGGTTACAGAGCTAGGGATGGGTGTAGGGGCTGGAGGAGGTTACAGAGATAGGGAGGTGTGTAGGGGTTGGAGGAGGTTACAGAGATAGGGAGGTTTGTAGGGACTGGAGAAGGTTACAGAGTTAGGGTGGGGTTTAGGGGCTGGAGGAGGTTACTGAGATTTGGAGGGGTGTACGGTCTGGAGGAGGTTACAGAGATAGGGAGGGGTGTAGCGGCTGGAGGAGGTTACAGAGATAGGGAGGTTTGTAGGGGTGGAGGAGGTTACAGGGATAGTGAGGAGTGTAGGTGCTGGAGGAGTTTACAGAGATAGGGGGGTTTGTAGGGGCTGGAGGAGGTTACAGAGATAGGGAGGGGTGTAGGGGCTGGAGGAGGTTACAGAGATAGGGTGGGGTGTAGGTTCTGGAGGAGGTTACAGAGATAGGGAGGGGTGAAGGGGCTGGAGGTGGTTACAGAGATAGGGAGGGGTGTAGGGGCTGGAGGAGGTTACAGAGATAGGGAGGGTTGTAGAGGCTGGAGGAGGTTACAGAGATAGGGAGGGGTGTAGGGACTGGAGGAGGTTACAGAGATAGGGATGGGTGTAGGGGCTGGAGGATGTTACAGAGATAGGGAGAGTTGTCGGGGCTGGAGGAGGTTACCGAGATAGGGAGGGATGTAGGGGCTGGAGGACGTTACAGTGATCAGGAGGGGTGTAGGGGCTGGTCGAGTTTACAGTGATAGGGAGGGGTGTAGGGGCTGGAGGAGGTTACAGAGATAGGGAGGGGTGTAGGGGCTGGAGGAGGTTACAGAGATAGGGAGGGGTGTAGGTGCTGGAGGAGGTTACAGAGACAGGGATGGTGGTAGGGGCTGGAGGAGGGTACAGAGATAGGGAGGGGTGTAGGGGTTGGAGGAGGTTACAGAGATAGGGAGGTTTGTAGGGTTTTGAGAAGGTTACAGAGATAGGGAGGGGTTTAGGGGCTGGAGGAGGTTACAGAGATAGGGAGGGGTGTAGAGGCTGGAGGAGGTACAGAGATAGGGAGGTTTGTAGGGGCTGGAGGAGGTTACAGGGATAGGGAGGGGTGTAGGGGCTGGAGGAGGTTACAGAGATAGGGGGGTTTGTAGGGGCTGGAGGAGGTTACAGAGATAGGGAGGGGTGTAGGGGCTGGAGGAGGTTACAGAGATTGGGAGGGGTGTATGGGCTGGAGGAGGTTACAGAGATAGGGAGGGGTGTAGGGGCTGGAGGAGGTGACAGAAATGGGGAGGGTTGTAGGTGCTGCAGGAGGTTACAGAGGTAGGGAGGTGTGTAGCGGCTGGAGGAGTTTACAGACATAGGGAGGGTTGTAGAGGCTGGAGGAGGTTACAGAGATAGGGAGTGGTGTATGGACTGGAGGAGGTTACAGAGATAGGGAGGCGTGTAGGGGCTGGAGGAGGTTACAGAGATAGGGAGGCGTGTAGGGGCTGGAGGAGGTAACAGAGATAGGGAGGGTTGTAGGGGCTGGAGGAGGTTACAGAGATAGGGAGGTGTGTAGGGGCTGGAGGAGGTTACATAGATAGGGAGTGGTGTAGGGGCTGGAGGAGGTTACAGAGATAGGGAGGGGTGTAGAGGCTGGAGGAGGTTACAGAGATAGGGAGGGGTGTATGGGCTAGAGGAGGTTACAGAGATAGGAAGTGGTGTAGGGGGCTGGAGGAGGTTACAGAGATGGGGAGGGGTGTAGGGGCTGGAGGAGGTTACAGAGAGAGGGAGGGGTGTAGGGCTGGAGGAGGTTACAGAGATAGGGAGGGGTGTAGGGGCTGGAGGAGTTTACAGAGATAGGGAGGGGTGCAGGGCCTGGAGGAGGTTACAGAGAGAGGGAGGTGTGTAGGGCTGGAGGAGGTTACAGAGATAGGGAGGGTTGTAGGGGCTGGAGGAGGTTACAGAGATAGGGAGGGGTTTAGGGGCTGGAGGAGGTTACAGAGTTAGGGACGGTTGTAGGGGTTGGAGGAGGTTACAGAGATAGGGAGGGGTGCAGGGCCTGGAGGAGGTTACAGAGAGAGGGCGGGGTGTAGGGGCTGGAGGAGGTTACAGAGATAGGGAGGGGTGTAGGGGCTGGAGGAGGTTACAGAGATAGGGAGGGGTGTAGGGGCTGGAGGAGGTTACAGAGATAGGGAGGGGTGTAGGGGCTGGAGGAGGTTTCAGAGATAGGGAGGGTTGTAGGGGCTGGAGGAGGTTACAGAGATAAGGAGGGGTGTAGGTGCTGGAGGAGGTTACAGAGACAGGGATGGTTGTAGGGGCTGGAGGAGGTTACAGAGATAGGGAGGGGTGTAGGGGCTGGAGGAGGTTACAGAGATAGGGAGGGGTGTAGGGACTGGAGGAGGTTACAGAGATAGGGAGGTGTGTAGGGGCTGGAGGAGGTTACAGAGATAGGGAGGGGTGTAGGGGCTGGAGGAGTTTACAGAGATAGGGAGGTGTGTAGGGGTTGGAGGAGGTTACAGAGATAGGGAGGTGTGTAGGGGTTGGAGGAGGTTACAGAGATAGGGAGGTTTGTAGGGACTGGAGAAGGTTACAGAGTTAGGGTGGGGTTTAGGGGCTGGAGGAGGTTACTGAGATTTGGAGGGGTGTACGGTCTGGAGGAGGTTACAGAGATAGGGAGGGGTGTAGCGGCTGGAGGAGGTTACAGAGATAGGGAGGTTTGTAGGGGCTGGAGGAGGTTACAGGGATAGTGAGGAGTGGTGCTGGAGGAGGTTACAGAGATAGGGGGGTTTGTAGGGGCTGGAGAAGGTTACAGAGATAGGGAGGGGTGTAGGGGCTGGAGGAGGTTACAGAGATAGTGTGGGGTGTAGGGGCTGGAGGAGGTTACAGAGATAGGGAGGGGTGTAGGGGCTGGAGGTGGTTACAGAGATAGGGAGGGGTGCAGGGGCTGGAGGAGGTTACAGAGATAGGGAGGGTTGTAGAGGCTGGAGGAGGTTACAGAGATAGGGAGGGGTGTAGGGACTGGAGGAGGTTACAGAGATAGGGATGGGTGTAGGGGCTGGAGGATGTTACCGAGATAGGGAGAGTTGTAGGGGCTGGTGGAGGTTACAGTGATAGGGAGGGGTGTAGGGGCTGGAGGAGGTTACAGAGATAGGGAGGGGTGTAGGGGCTGGAGGAGGTTACAGAGATAGTGAGGGGTGTAGGTGCTGGAGGAGGTTACAGAGACAGGGATGTTTGTAGGGGCTGGAGGAGGTTACAGAGATAGGGAGGGGTGTAGGGGTTGGAGGAGGTTACAGAGATAGGGAGGTTTGTAGGGTTTTGAGAAGGTTACAGAGATAGGGAGGGGTTTAGGGGCTGGAGGAGGTTACAGAGATAGGGAGGGGTGTAGGGGCTGGAGGAGGTTACAGAGATAGGGAGGTTTGTAGGGGCTGGAGGAGGTTACAGTGATAGGGAGGGGTGTAGGGGCTGGAGGAGGTTACAGAGATAGGGGGGTTTGTAGGGGCTGGAGGAGGTTACAGAGATAGGGAGGGGTGTAGGGGCTGGAGGAGGTTACAGAGATTGGGAGGGGTGTATGGGCTGGAGGAGGTTACAGAGATAGG
>JANJGN010003263.1:0-48159 GCA_026770705.1 Isurus oxyrinchus
TCCTTCCCACCCCTCTCCACACCCCCCCCCCCCCCCCCACCCCCTTCCCTTCTCCTCTCCCTATCTCCCTGGGCTCCCCAATGCATTGTGCAGCTGGCCCTTAAAGGGGCCAGCATCCTATTCCCCCTTTGCAACATCACTGGCTCTTCAAGAGGCCCAAGCATCCTCTGCCTACTGCTGTCCCACTTGTTCTTAAAGGGGCCCTGCACCCTGAAATCACCATCAATGTCACCAGCTCTTAAAAGGGACCCAGCCATAGGGACCAGCCATATAAATACAAACACAAAAAATGCTGGAAAAACTCAGCAGGTCTGACAACAGCTGTGGAGAGAAAGACAGACTTAACGTTTCGAGTCTGTATGACTCTTCTCTTTAGCTCTGAAGAAGAGTCATACGGACTCAAAATGTCAACTCTGGCTTTCTCTCCACAGATACTGTCAGAACTGCCGAGTTTTTCCAGCATTTTTTGTTTTTGATTCAAATTTCCAACATCCACAGTATTTTGCTTTAAGCCATATAAATACTGTGGCTACAAGAGCAGGTCAGAGGTTGGGAATCGTGTGATGAGTAACTCACCCCCTGACTCCCCAAAGCCTGTCCATCATCTACAAGGCACAAGTCAGGAGTGTGATGGAATACTTCCCACTTGCCTGGGTGAGTGCAGCTCCCACAACACTCAAGAAGCTCGACACCATCCAGGACAAAGCAGCCCCGCTTGATTGGCACCCCATCCACAAACATTCACTCCCTCCACCACCGACGCACAGTAGCAGCAGTGTGTGTACCAGCTACAAGATGCACTGCAGCAACTCACCAAGGCTCCTTCGACAGCACCTTCCAAACCCATGACCTCTACCATCTAGAAGGACAAGGGCAGCAGACACAAGGGAACACCACCACCTGCAAGTTCCCCTCTGAGTCACTCACCATCCTGACTTGGAAAGATATCGGCCATTCCTTCACTGTCGCTGGGTCAAAATCCTGGAACTCCCTCCCTAACAGCACTGTGGGTGTACCTACATCACATGGACTGCAGCGGCTCAAGAAGGCAGCTCACCCCCACCTTCTCACAGGGCAATTAGGGATGGGCAGTAAATGCCAGCCTCAGCCAGTGAAGCCCACATTCCATGGATAAATTAAAAAAAAGCACCCTTGAATCTTGCCTTCCTGTTGCGGTGTGCAGCTGGTTCTTAAAGGGGCCACACCAACATCATTGCAGTGCCACTGGCTCTTAAAGGGGCCCCACACCCTGGCTAGCCCTCTTCCAGCTGTTGATGAACATCTGGTCCTTCAGTTGGAGCTTCTCCATCTCACTGCTAAACCCGGCTCCCCGATCCCTTCGGCAGAGTCCGAGGTCCAGGGAAGCAATAAAGACATTTTGTATTGTAGCCAGCCTTCTGTTGGGAGGAAAAGGTGTATCGAGGTGGCACACCAGAGACCAGGCAGCCCAGAGTCCCCAAGCGAAAGGAGCTTCACTCCAAACTTTCCCTCTTAGCTACCCAGCACATCCCACTGAACATTTTCCGAGATTCCCATTTCAAATCCCAGTAGAAGATTAAGTACTTTGAATGTTGCGGGGAGGGGGGGTGGGGAAGAAGTGGGCATGTCAGCCACTTGAAGGACAGCAGGATCCCACAAACAGCTAGTTAAATCTGCTGTTGACAGTGCCCTGGGGCCTTTCATCCCCACCCAAGAGGTCCAGACGCAGCCTTCACTTAACCCACCATCCAAAAAATAACGCTGCCTCCGACAGTGTAGCACTCCCTCAGTACTGGCACTGCCAGCCTTGATTATGGTGCTCAAGTTTCTGGAGTGTGGGGAGAGGAGGGGGGGGGGGGTCTGAATCCACAACCCTCGTACTCGGGAGTGAGGCCTGCGGAGCTGGGGGGGGGTGGGATTCTGGGATCAACTTCAGGGCAGGCAGTCAACTCTCGAAAGGGACAGTCACTGGCTGCAGCGAGCTCACAGGAGAAGAGGAGGAGTCCATTCAGCCCCTCAGGCCTGCCCTACCATTCGGCGGGTTCATGGCTGATCGCATCGTCAGCTGCCCCCCGAGTCGAGGGTGATGCCCCCCCCAGGGTTGTTGAGTTTCTCCCGGGGGTCTTCATGTGGCTGGACAGTCCCTTCCTCCACCCAGAGGTCTTTGGGTACATGGGGGCAGGATGTCCCGCGAGGTGGGGAGGGGGGTGGTGGAGGTGGAGTGCAGGATTTGCTTCCGGTTACTTCCTTCTCTGCTGCCACTCTGCCTCATCCTGAAGGTGTCAGGATCTGCAGGAGGCGATGCAGCTCGGTAGGTGAGTGACGGCCGGTTTTGAACGATCGGGAGCAAGATCCTCCCCCCCCTCAGTCATCGATGTCAATCTCGCCGAGCTTCAAGGAGAACCAGAGCGTCCCTGAAGCCTTTTCTTCACCTTCTCCCCCTGGAAACGCTGGCCACTTGAGAGCGGAGAGAACAGGACCTGGTGGGGAAGAGGCCATCCAGACACAGTGTCCAGGCCATCGTGGTTGATTTTGCAGGAGTTTTGCCAGAATGTTTGTGTGGAGCTGACTTCAAGAAGGGCACTGGCGTTTGTTCAACAGTTGTCCCATTGAATGGGAAGGTAGTGGCAGAGCCATTGCTGATGGAATTTCTCTAGCACTTTTCTGTGTCACTGATACACAGACCAGGTCTCACTGCAGTGTAGGAATGTGGTGACAACAACTGCTCTGTACACTAGCATTCTTATTGATTTGAGGAGGTCAAACACTCACTGCTGTAGCTGGTAGAAGGCTGAACTGCCACAGCTGATCCAGTGTTGGTCTCCTCATCTACAGTGGCCTTTTGAGAGAGGTGGCTGCCAAGGTATGCTCATCATGGCTGATCCATAGATAAAACAAAGGAAACTGCGGATGCTGGAAATCCAAAACAAAAACAGAATTACCTGGAAAAACTCAGCAGGTCTGGCAGCATCGGCGGAGAAGAAAAGAGTTGACGTTTCGAGTCTTCATGACCCTTCGACAGAACTGTCGAAGGGTCATGAAGACTCGAAACGTCAACTCTTTTCTTCTCCGCCGATGCTGCCAGACCTGCTGAGTTTTTCCAGGTAATTCTGTTTTTGTTATGGCTGATCCATACCTTGACTCTCATTCACCCACTACCACTATAGAGATGAGAACAAGAGACACCTTGTCCCGGTAGTTTAGAGGGAGATTTTCCCTATGTAGTTCCATATATCCCAGAATGATCCCGTCCCAATAAATTCCAGAATGATCCCATCAAATCCCAGCATGGTCCCTTTAAAGCCCAGAATGATCCCATCCCAACAAATCCCAAAATGATCCCATCCCAACAAATCCCAAAATGATCCCATCCCAACAAATCCCAAAATGATCCCATCCCAACAATTCCCAAAATGATCCCATCCCAACAATTCCCAAAATGATCCCATCCCAAAAAATCCCAGAATGATCCCATCCCAAAAAATCCCAGAATGATCCCATCCCAAAAAATCCCTGAGTGATCTCATCCAATAATTCACAGAATGATCCCATCCCACCAAGTGCCAGAATGATCCCAGTCCAACAAATCCCAAAATGATCCCATCCCGATAATTCCCCGAATGACCCCAGCCCAACAAATCCCAAAACGATTGCATCCCATCAAATGCCAGAACGACCCCATCGAATCCCAGAACGGTACCTGCTCCCCGTGCCTCTCTTACCTGCTGGCTGTTACCTGTTGCTCTCCCCGGCTGATGAAGCCCCCCTGGGCTACTCTTTCCACGGTCCCCGGTGGCCTCGTCCTCCTCCTCCTCTTCCTCTTCCTCTTCCTGCGCCCCCAGGACCCTCTGAACCGTCTCCCGTTGCTTCTCCCGGAGCAGCCGGAGCTCCTGCAAGCCGGCCAGACTGGCTTCCAGCCTCTCCCCGACCCTCCGGCGGTCCAGCCCGGGGCTGGGGGCGCTCACAGCCGCTTTGCGAGCCATGCCGAGAGCCTCCCAGGCTTGGACAGGGATGCTCCCCTTCCCTTCTTAGACACCTCTTCTCCCCAAGGAGAGTAACAAGGGGAGGAGGGGCGGGGGGGGGGGAAAGGCAGGGATACAAATGTAACGTGGCTGAAATGTATCCAAATCAGTTTCACTGGGCGAAATGGACACAATGTAACAGGCAGGCAGACTCTGATAGGCTGAGCCCGTCACATGACCCCAGGGAGGGGGCGTGGCCTCCCCCTCTCCTGGTCCCTGATTGGAGCAAACCCTGCATTTGACTGAGAAAGACTTTTCCAAAATGTTCCCATGATAATTCCAACCCCCCCCCCCCTCCTCTCTCTCCCCCTCTCGGCAGAGACACACACACACAACAAAATCACATCTCTCTTTTTATTTATATAAATCTCTTTCCTTGTTTGAAGTGAATTTAAAAGTTTTGTCTCACGCCCTAAGGGAAGATGGGAAATTATATATATATATATATATATATATATATATAAAACCCTGTGTGAGGATCAAAGGGGTTTAAAACAACAATTCATACCTGTGCAAAAAAATGTAGCTGTGTTCACAAAGCCTGTCTCCATCTGGGGGTATGGATCAGTCCTGCCCTTCCTTCCCCTCCCCTCTGCTACCCCGTCTGGCGAAGGGTAGACGGAGTTAAGGTTCGGAGCAGTGATCTAACTCAGTGGATGTTCAGGCTTGAGGGGCCAAATGGCCTGCTTTCCTTGACCCCCCCCCCCCCCGACTTCTCCTCTTTGCTATCCCAGATCCCAAGATTCCCAGAGACACCAGCGCGTAACCCTTGGTTAACATTCCCCGTGCAGCGCCATGGGAGTGCCGCACTGTCAGAGGTGCCGGGTGAGTAGATAAGAACATAAGAAATAGGAGCAGGATTAGGCCATTCGGCCCCTCAAGCCTGCCCTGCCATTCAATAAGATCATGGCTGATCTGCCCCAGGCCTCAACTCCTCTTTCGTGCCAGCTCCTCATAGCCCTCAACTCCCCGATATTTCAAAAATCTATCTATCCCCTCTTTAAATACTTTGTGGTCTACCCTCCACAACTCTCTGGGGTAGCAAATCCCAGACATTCACTACCCTCTGAGAGGAGAAATTCCTTTGCATCTCAGTTTTAAATGAGTGTTCCCTTATTCTGTAACCATGTCCCCTAGTTCGAGATTCCCCCACTAGTGGAGACATCTTCTCAACATCTACCCTGTCATGCCCCCTCAGAATCTAGTACGTTTCAATAAGATCACCCCTCATTCTTCTAAACTCTAATGAATAAAGACCTAACCTGTTTAGCTGTTCTTGATAAGTCAACCCCTTCATCCCAGGAATCAGCCTAGTGAATCTCTTTTGAACTGCCTCCAATGCCAGTCTATCCTTTCTTAAATACGGGGACCAAAACTGTACACAGTACTCTAGGTGCAGCCTCACCAACACCCTGTACAGTTGTAACAAGACTTCCCTATTTTTAAACTCCAACCCCCTAGAATACACGCCAAAATCCCATTTGCCTTCTTAATTACAAGCTGCACCTGCATGCTAACTTTTTGTGTTTCATGCACAAGAACACCCAGATCCCTCTGTGCTGCACTTTTTTTTGGAGTCTCTCTCCATTTAAATATCAGTCTGCCTTTTGATTCTTCTTACCAAAGTGCATGACCTCACACTTTCCTATATTAAACTCCATCTGCCAAGTTTTTGCCCACTCACTCAACCTGTATATCCCCTTGCAGATTCCTTAAGTTCTCATCACAACATGCTCTCCCACCTATTTTTGTATTGTCAGCAAATTTGGACACATTTCACTTTGCCTCCTCCTCCAAGTCATTAATAATGTTAGTAAATAAATGCAGCCCAAGGATTGATCCTTGTGACATTCCACTAGTTATGTCTTTCCAACCTGAAAAAGACCCATTAATCCTGACTCCCTGTCTTCTGTGTGTTAGCCAATCCTCAATCCACGCTAATACATTACCCCCAATACCGTCAGCTCCTATCTTGTGCAATAACCTTTTATGTGGCACCTTCTCGAATGCTTTCTGGAAATCCAAATACATTACATCTACCGGCTCCCCTTTATCAACACTGCTTGTTATATTATCAAAGAATGTTAGCAAATTTGTCAAGCATGATTTCTCTTTCACAAAACCATGTTGACTGTGTTTGATGGTATTAAGCTTTTTCTAAATGTCCTGCTATTTCTTCCTTAAGCATTTTCCCAATGACAGACGTTAGACTGACTGGCCTATAGTTTCCTGCTTTTTGTCTCCCTCCCTTCTTGAACAGGGGCATCACATTAGTGGTTTTCCAGTCCGCTGGGACTCTCCTGGAATCCAGTGAGTTCTGGAATATTTTGATCAAAGCCTCCACCATCTCTGCAGCCACTTCCTGTAAAGTCCTTGGATGCAGACCATCAGGCCCTGGCGACTTGTCTGCCTTTAGTCCCATTAGTTTGTCAAATACTTTGTCCCTCGTGATAGAGGCTGTTACAAGATGTTTCCTCCCATTAGCTCCTTGCTTATCTAATATTGTTGGGATGTTTATAGTGTCCTCCACTGTGAACCAATGCAAAATATTGGTTTAAATTATCTGCCATTTCCCTGTTCCCTGACTGTTCCAGTCGCATCCTCCAAGGGTCCCAAGCTCACTTTAGCTACTCTCTTTTTATATAGCTACAGAGGCTCTTGCTGTCTGTTTTTATAGTTCTTGCCAATTTACTTTCATTATCAGTTTTCTCCCTTTTTATATTTCTATTTGTGCCGTCAACTCATCTATCTTGTTACAAATGCTGGTTGAACGTGAAATGTTCCGCTTACAAAATGGCTTCCTGTCCGCAATTCTGATTTTGTGGTTTTGGACTCATCTTTCTGCCAATGTCTCCCATTGGCTGTCAACATTACACCCCCCTCTCCCCCACCCGTCACCTGCCCCCACTCCCAATTTGGTTTTGCAATGTAAACAGTCATGGTGTAGTTGTGTGCTCCGGCCACCGGGTGTCACAGTGGAGTGATGCTCTCCTTGGATTTGCTGCCATCTTTAATAATGACATTGGAATTCATGAGGAGAGGGGTAGGTGGGCTAGTTGCTGGGGCAACACCCGCACTTCAGGAAGGGAGGGACTAGGGTTTAGGTCTGTGGGGTCAGGAAGTTGAGACGTGAGACAGATTTGCAGCGCACAGGAAGATCCCAGGTCTGCACCAAGCGTTCTATGGACAGGGTCAATCTGGGCATGACAGCCAGGATCCTGCACAGTTCCAACAGGGGTCCCAGCGAACAAGGAGCCAACATTATTAAGTGGAATGCATCAAGTGGTAACATTGCATCTGCCCACCTAACCCCCTCCCCACCACCATTGCCATCAGTCAGGGCAACTCTCCCTTGCCTGTGAGTCAGAAGGTTGTGGGTTCGAATCTCCACTCCAGAGACTTGAGCTCCATAATCCAGGCCAACACTCCCAGTGCCAGTACTGAGGGAGTGCTGCACTGTCAAAGGTGCTGTTTTTCAGGATGAGACATTAAACCGAGGCCCTGTCTGCCCTCTCGGGTGGGTGTAAAAGATCCCACGGCCACTATTAGAAGTAGAACAGGGGGGAGTTCTCCCCGGTGTCCTGGGGCCAATGTTTAGCCCTCAACCAACATCACTGAAAACAGATGATCTGGGTCAGTATCACATCGCTGTCAGAACATAGGAAATAGTAGGCCATTCAGCCCCTCGAGCCTGCTCCACCATTCAATTCAATCATGGCTGATCTTCCACCTCAACAGCTTCCCACACTATCCCTGTATCCCTGGATATCTTAATATCTAGAAACCTATCGATCTCTGTCTGGAACACACTCAATGACTGAGTAACCACGGTCCTCTGGGGGAGAGAATTCCAAAGATTCACCCAGCCCTCTGAGGGAAGAAATGGCTCACTTCATGGGAGCTTGCTGTGTGCAAATTGACAGCTGCATCGCCTAGGAGGCAACAGTGACTGTGAGGGGCTACGGGGGCATCCTGGGGATGCAAGAGGTGCTACACAAACGCACGTCCTTCCCTCCCTGAAGCCCCTTGGCATTCTCACCCCCCCCTCACTGCCCCCCCCAAACCACCTCTTTGATCAAGTTTTTTGAGTCACCTGCAGGGTCCGAGTATCCGTTTGCCTTTGTGATGTGCTCTGTTTTGTTGCTTAATTGAATTAAAAACTGACCAAGTGAGTTCACCTTTTTAAAATGGAGGCATTCTTTCATGGGGTGTGGGTGTCACTGGCAAGGCCAGCATTTGTTGCCTGTCCCTAATTGACCCTTGAACTGAACAGCTTGCTCAGCCATTTCAGAGGGCCATTGAGAATCAGCCACATTGCTGTGGGGTCTGGAGTCACATGGAGGCCCAGACCAGGTAAGGGTGGTAGATTGCCTTCCTGAAAGGGACATTAGTGGACCAGATGGGTTTTTACAACAATCAATAAATCACAGTCACTAATACCGAGACTAGCTTTTTAATGGAATCTAAATTCCACCAGCTGCCATGGTCAGATTTGAACCCACATTCCCCAGAGAATTAAGCTGAGCTGCTAGGTTACTAACCTAGCTACATACCACTATACCACTGTCACCCTGCCTGCTAATACAGAGAGAGAAATAACACTCTCATTTTCACCTTTCACAGATGCAAACTGACGAAATTATTGTACTTTTTTGCAGTGCAGTCGCGGCTGTAATGTCGGAAACCCACAGCAAATTTTCACACAGCAAGATCCCACAATTAGTAATCACCTGCTTTTATATATATATATATATATATATATATTGGTTGAGTGATAAATATTGCATGTGAAAGTCTCACAGCCACTGTTGGAAGAAACACAGCGGAGCAGGGAATCAATTACCAAAGAAGGGAGGTTATGCTTCAGTAGTACAGGGCACCACATCTGGAGCACTGTGTACAGTGTTGGTCTCCTTATGTAAGCAAGGTTGTAACATGTGTTGGAAGCTGTTCGGAGACTAGGCTAATAACAGGAATGGGGGGGTTGTCTTATGAGGAAAGGTTGGACAGGTTAGGCCAGGATCCGTTGGAATTTGGAAGAGGAAGAGGTGGCTTGAGGGAAACTTTAAGATCCAGGGGGGATGTGGAGAGGGTGTTTCCTCTTGTGGGAGAATCTGGAACGGTGGGGGGGTGGGGTCACTGTTTACAAATAAGGCGTCACCCATTTAAGACAGAGATGAGGAGAATTCTTTCTCTCAGGGAGGTGGTGAGCCTTTGGAACTCTCTTCCTCAAAAGGCAGTGGAAGCCTTTGAATATTTTTAAGGCAGAGCCGGATAGATTCTTGATAAGCAAGAGGGGGTGAAAGGTTATCAGGGATCAGGCGGGAATGTGGGGTTGAGGATACAATCAGGTCAGCCACGATCTTATTGAGTGGCAGGGCAGGCTCGAGGGGCCGAGGTTGTTCTCCCCAGTGCCCTTGGGGGAAAGGGGGCAACACTTAACTCTCAATCAACCTCACTGAAAAAAACACAGATGACCTGGGTCATCATCACATTGCTGTCTGTGGGATCTTGCTGTGCGCAAACTGGATGCTGTGCTTCCTAGGTTGTGAGGTGCCTTGGAGCGTCCTGAGGTGGTAAAAGGTGCTGCCAAATCCTACCAAACTGTCCCCCTTCCACCCTCCCAGCCCCCACCCCCCACCCCCACCCCCATCCTCATGCCCCTGTTCTATAGAATCCCAGAATCTTCAACGTTTCAGGCCTCGGACAACTTCAGTTCGGCTGCATCTGTCTGCGCTGGGTGCTTGGTGGAGAAGGTTGACCAAGACGGTACCACAGGGAAAAGGTCTCCTGGACAGAAAGTCCCTGTACCTGCAGTGCTACCTTGTGGAGTCTCTGAGAACAGCAACGTTCACCTCACTGGTTTTCCAACAGGCAGCATGTTTTGTGTTGTCTGGGCTCGAGCACACGTTCCCGCCTCGTTCCCCGCTGTTACATAGTAAAGCAGCATTCCCAGCTCAGAATCAGGCCATTCGGCCCTTCTGCTCCATCCTGGTGTTTGTGCTACACACGAGCCCCCTCCCACACACCCCTCTTCATCTCGCCCCATCAACATATCTTACTACTCCTTTCTCCCTCACGTGTTTATCCAGCACCAAAATCTCCTCCAGCCCCTACAACCCTCCCTATCTCTGTAACCTCCTCCAGCCCCTACAACCCTCCCTATCTCTGTAACCTGCTCCAGCCCCTACAACCCTCCCTATCTCTGTAACCTCCTCCAGCCCCTACAACCTTCCCTATCTCTGTAACCTCCTCCAGCCCCTATAACCCTCCCTATCTCTGTAACCTCCTCCAGCTCCTACACCCCTCCCTATCTCTGTCACCTCCTCCAGCCCCTACAACCCTCCCTATCTCTGTACCTCCTCCAGCCCCTACAACCCTCCCTATCTCTGTAACCTCCTCCAGCCCCTACACCCCTCCCTATCTCTGTCACCTCCTCCAGCCCTTACAACCCTCCCTATCTCTGTCACCTCCTCCAGCCTCTACAACCCTCCCTATCTCTGTTACCTCCTCCAGCCCCTACAACCCTCTCTATCTCTGTAACCTCCTCCAGCTCCTACAACCCTCCCTATCTCTGTAACCTCCTCCAGCCCCTACAACCCTCCCTATCTCTGTCACCTCTTCCAGCCCCTACAACCTTCCCTATCTCTGTCACCTCCTCCAGCCCCTATAACCCTCCCTATCTCTGTCACCTCCTCCAGCCCCTACAACCCTCCCTATCTCTGTCACCTCCTCCAGCCCCTACAACCCTCCCTATCTCTGTACCTCCTCCAGCCCCTACAACCCTCCCTATCTCTGTAACCTCCTCCAGCCCCTACACCCCTCCCTATCTCTGTAACCTCCTCCAGCCCCTACAACCCTCCCTATCTCTGTAACCTCCTCCAGCCCCTACACCCCTCCCTATCTCTGTAACCTCCTCCAGCCCCTACAACCCTCCCTATCTCTGTCACCTCCTCCAGCCCCTACAACCCTCCCTATCTCTGTAACCTCCTCCAGCCCCTACAACCCTCCCTATCTCTATAACCTCCTCCAGCCCCTACAACCCTCCCTATCTGTCACCTTCTCCAGCCCCTACAACCTTCCCTATCTCTGTCACCTCCTCCAGCCCCTATAACCCTCCCTATCTCTGTCACCTCCTCCAGCCCCTACAACCGTCCCTATCTCTGTACCTCCTCCAGCCCCTACAACCCTCCCTATCTCTGTAACCTCCTCCAGCCCCTACAACCCTCCCTATCTCTATAACCTCCTCCAGCCCCTACAACCCTCCCTATCTGTCACCTTCTCCAGCCCCTACAACCTTCCCTATCTCTGTCACCTCCTCCAGCCCCTATAACCCTCCCTATCTCTGTCACCTCCTCCAGCCCCTACAACCGTCCCTATCTCTGTACCTCCTCCAGCCCCTACAACCCTCCCTATCTCTGTAACCTCCTCCAGCCCCTACAACCCTCCCTATCTCTGTAACCTCCTCCAGGCCCTACAACCCTCCCTATCTCTGTCACCTCCTCCAGCCCCTACAACCCTCCCTATCTCTGTAACCTCCTCCAGCCCCTATAACCCTCCCTATCTCTGTAATCTCCTCCAGCCCCTACAACCCTCCCTATCTCTGTAACCTCCTCCAGCCCCTACACCCCACCCTATCTCTGTAACCTCCTCCAGCCCCTACAATCCTCCCTATCTCTGTAAACTCCTCCAGCCCCTACAACCCTCCCTATCTGTGTAACCTCCTCCAGCCCCTACAACCCTCCCTATCTCTGTCACCTCCTCCAGCCCCTACAACCCTCCCTATCTCTGTCACCTCCTCCAGGCCCTACAACCTTCCCTATCTCTGTCACCTCCTCCAGCCCCTACAACCCTCCCTATCTGTGTAACCTCCTCCAGCCCCTACAACCCTCCCTATCTCTGTCACCTCCTCCAGCCCCTACAACCCTCCCTATCTCTGTCACCTCCTCCAGGCCCTACAACCCTCCCTATCTCTGTAACCTCCTCCAGCCCCTACAACACTCCAAGATTTCTGCGCTCCTCCAATTGTGGTTTCTTGAGCATTCCACGATTCCCATCGCTCCAACATTGGCCGTGCCTTCAGCTGCCTGGGGGCCCTTGGCTCTGGCATCCCCTCCCTAAACCTCTCCCCCTTTAAGACGCTCCTTAAAACCGACCTCTTTGGCCTAAGCTTTTGGTTACCTGTCCTTATGGCTCGATGTCCGATTTTGTTTATTAATATTTTGGTGGCGCCTTGGAAGGTTTTACTGTGTTCAAGGTGCTATATAAATGCAAGCTGTCGTTGAGAGACTAGTGACCTCAGCGACATTATTATCCCAGTTTCTGCTCCCAGGCAATTGTCAGCCTTGGGCTAAAATGTTGCATGATCAGCCTTGGAGTGCCACTGCCCCCTGACCCCATTCCTTGTTGGAAAGTCAGGATATTAAGTGGAGGGAGAGGACTGGGAATGTCTGTGATGACCCCCATGGTCCATCATCCAGCTGATGCTCCCTGTTCCTGGGGCTGGATGAGGTCAATGAATTTGGGAAATGGTGGGGTGGGGGGGGGGGGGTGCCTGAAAAGCCAGTGGCAGCAGACTCAAAAAAGTAACTTTCAAAATATGAATGGGGTTGTCCTTAAAGGCTGTGGACCCAGTGGATCAATTTTTGATGAGTATCTCTGCCAAAGTACTTTTTAAAAATTTGTTCCTGGGATGTGGGCATCACTGGCCAGGCCAGCATGTATTGCCCATCCCTAATTTCCCTTGTTCAGAGGGCATTTGAGAGTCAATAACATGGGTCTGAGAGTCAGGATAAGGCTGGTAGATCTTTCCCGAAAGGTCATTAGTGAAGCAGATGGGTTTTTTTTAAACAACAATTGGCAATATTTTCACTTTTAACTCCAGATTTGTATTGAACTCATTCAAACTTCACCATCTGCCACAGTGGGATTTGTCCCCAGAGAATTACCCTGGAATACCAGTCCAGTGACACTACCAACCTCCCCATTATGGCAGTGGCCTCCTGCAGTGTAACCAGGAATCTCTCCCTGTTGGGCACATTGGAAGGATTTACAGACGCATAACCAACCTGCTGGATTATAAACCTCCCTACAGGGAGCAAGTCCTGGACTGAGGCTTGAACCTATAGCTTCCACTCCTAAGACAGGGATACTATCACTGCTCCACGGGACCGCCATAGCGATTAAATAACTACTTGGGGAAAAAAAAAGTCCAGAGCTAATTGAGAGGGGGGGGGGGGGTGGAAAGTGGTGCCCAGTGGTTCTAATTGCAAAGAGCTCGCACAGGCAGGAGGGGCCGAATGGCCGTCTTCTGTGCTGCAATCAGCCACCGCATTGCAAGGTGAGGTCAGTACCAGAGCATCCCTCCTCCTCCCCTTCTTGCTCTGTCTCTCTGTTAACAATCTGTCTTCACAGGGGGATGTTTAAAAACCTCCCCGACCATATCCCCGGGAAAGGGGGGGGGGGGGGTGGGGGTTAACAGATTAAATTGTTGGCTGGGAGGTGAATGATCAGTGAAAGGGTGGCTGCACATGTCGGGCCAATTATGCGGGGGGCCGGTTTGATCGGGTCGGACCATCTTTAATAAGCGTGGCCGAAGGGGAAAGGTGGAACCCAGCACTTCACTGGGAGAAGCGTCAGTAATAGTTGAATCCATGGCCCCCTCAGAGCGCTCCCTGGATTGTAGACCCTTCAAGGAGAGGCGCAGTTTAGGTGAGGGGCTTCCTCGCTCATTGTGAATTACATTTGCAAATTTCACTAATTGCTTTTGAGTTTTGGCCAAGTTTCCAAACTTTCTGGAACTGTGGTTTGAAGTGTTCTAAAAACTACAAACTCTTCCCCCCCCCCCTCCCCCCAATATCCTCTCAGAACTTTCTCATTTTTTTTAAATCACATGTTTTTAAACTTTTCTTAGCTCTAAGAAGAAGCGAAGTGATCAATATCCGCAGCAAATACCCCAACAAACTGCCGGTTAGTATCCTTGGGATCCAGGGTTTTTTTTTCTTATTTGGGGGTAAGTGGGTTCGTGTGTGTTTTGAGTTGTTGGGAGGGGGGAGGGT
The DNA here is from genome assembly GCA_026770705.1 of Isurus oxyrinchus. Lineage (NCBI taxonomy): Eukaryota > Metazoa > Chordata > Chondrichthyes > Lamniformes > Lamnidae > Isurus > Isurus oxyrinchus. Next base: position 14,060 of record JANJGN010003263.1, read on the forward strand.
GTGTTTTAGGGGATTTGAGTGTAGTGCTCGATGTGAAGCCTCTGTCTCGATGATCAACTTGAATCATCCATCTTGTAACGTGCAGCAAGGTAAAGCAGACTGAATCAACCTTTTTTTAAAAAAAAATCTATTGGTATCATTTTAGAAACTTGCTTTTTGTTTATGAAGGAAGGGTCTGACTTTGCTTTTACACACACAGTTGTGATGGCTACTTAAACTCGCCAGTGCTTTTTTTTTAGAAAATATTACATTAATGATTTAATTATCTAATTTTTAAATTAATTTTTCAGAAGGTGCCCACTGTGTCCATGTTGGCTCTCTGAATGAGTAACTCACCCAGTGTCATTCCCTGTAACTCTTTTTCAGATAATCCAATTCCCTTTTAAGTGCCTCGATTTGAACCTGCCTCCACCACACACTCTCAGGCAGTGCTCTCCAGATCCAAAGCACCCGTTGTGTGAAAAATGCTGCCCTTATCGAGGGTTATGGGAATAGTGCAGGAAAAGGTGTTGAACTAGAAGATCAGCCATGATCTCATTGAATGGTGGAGTGGGATTGAAGGGCTGAATGGCGTACTCCTGTTCCTATTTCTTAAGAAGTTACTTCTTGTGTCTCTGGGGTTTATTTGGCCAACTCCCTTAATTCTCTCATTCTCAATCCTTTCACCAATGGGAAGTGCAAATTCCCTTAAATCTGTACCCTCTTGTTCTTGATCCTTCTGCCAATAGGAACAGTTTCTCCCTATTTACTCTGCAATAGCTCAAACAGCTCCAGCTGCTGCCTCAACAGTTATCCTCTCAGCCAAACCCCTCAGTTCCACAGTAACTCTAAAATACCTCCCCCCCCCCCCCCACCCCTCTTTATTTCTGGTTCCATTGTTCTCGCATCTCTTTGAACTCCAATCCTTCCAAATATAAAATCTTTCATATCTCTATCTTGTCTTTGCTTTTGGGTCAATAAAATATAACATCCTTCTACCTATGGGACTCCTGCAAGATGCAAACATGTTTCTTGTCACCTGACTCCCCTTTGATATTCAAACAAACTCTCAACTTATCTAAAAATGCAAATATTAGATCTAACCTATTCACTTGTACCTCAAACCTGATACTTCTATCCTTTTCATGTTTCAGACCCCCCAGACAACCTGACTCCTATTAATCGCTGCCCAGTTTAATTACATCTCACACACACACACACACACACACACACACACACACACACACACACCCTTTTCCACAGAATAACACTGTTTCCCCCAAAATATTTTTAAAAAATACATTTCTCTCATCACCAGATTTTCAAAATCATGATTTCTTATTTCACGTCCAAGAAATTTCAACTGCCTTTTCCTGATCTTGGTCAGCTGAGTTCTTTGGCCCCAGATTTTATTAGCAACTCTTTAGTTGGTAACGTGACCAGTCCAAGATACCTTCAGAGAATATGCAAGTTTTTAATTGGGGACTCTTTTCTCAAGAGGTGAAAGGGCAGGGTTCCATCTGCTGGACTCAATGTTATTCAAGGAATAAATCCCCTCTTTCCTTGAAATCAGCCCTGTTGTAATTGTAGCATCTATCACTTGAAGGAAGCTGTTATATGTACCAATCTTGTTCTGTGATGGATTCAGCATCCTGGGGGTTACCATTGACCAGAAACTGAACTGGACCAGCCATATAAATACTGTGGCTATAAGAACAGGTGAGGATGGGAATCCTGTGGCGAGTAACTCACCTCCTGACTCCCCAAAGCCTGTCCACCACCTACAAGGCACAAGACAGAGTGTGATGGAATACTCCCCACTTGCCTGGATGAGTGCAGCTCCCACAACACAAGCTTGACATAAGTATATGGGATAAAGCAGCCCTGCTTGATTGGCACCACATCCACCACCTTCAACATTCACTCCCTCCACCACCGACACACAGTGGCAGCAGTGTGTGTACCACCTACAAGATGCACTGCAGCAACTCACCAAGGCTCCTTCGACAGCACCTTCCAAACCTGCAACCTCTGCCATCTAGAAGGACAAGGGCAGCAGACACATGGGAACACCACCACCTGCAAGTTCCCCATCCTGACTTGGAACTACGTCGCTGTCCTTTCACTGTCACTGGATCAAGATCCTGGTACACTCTAACAGCATGGTGGGTGCACCTACACCACACAGACTGCAGCAGTTCAAGATGGTGGCTCATCACTACCCTCTTGCGGTAATTGGGGAAGGACAATAAATGCTGATCTGGCCAGTGATGCCCAGACCCCATGAGTGAACTTTCCAAAAAACAAGTTTTTTTTGTAGCAACATTCTATCTGTATTGGTTAATGGGAGGCTTGAATGGTAGCTGGTTCAGGGACAATGGGATTGAGGGAGCTCACTGCACATGGGAGGTTGCAGTCTGTCACTCTGAGCTGGAAAACCAAAGCTGATGTCCAAGGCGCTGGTCTCACTGCTGTTTTCTTCATCCATCTCTCTCTCTTTCCTTCCCTAGGTCATAGTGGAGCGTTACCCCAAGGAGAGGTCGCTACCACACTTGGATAAGTCCAAGTACCTCGTACCCCTGGAACTCAATCTGTGTCAGTTCATGATCATTATCAGGTGAGATGAGCCAGATCCAATCTCCTGGGATAATAGGGAGGGGGTGAGGCTTCTCGGTGTTGGGAGGGGGAGGGGGAGGGGGGGGGGGGTGGAGAAATGTTAAATGGGTTCCTGTTCTCAATAGCCTCCCTCTGAATGAACTAGCATGTGTTCTGAAAATTGAGTAAAAATAGTTGGGTTCTGATGAGGCAATAATCTGCTTTGGAGATTGAGGGTGGATTTATTGGGAAGACTAAAGGCATTGTTTTTGGCCAACACTCCCTAACTACTGACTCCATCCCTCTCCCTGGCAACAATCTGAGATCAGCCAGTCTGTTCACAGCCTTGGTGTCACATTCAACTCTGAGGTGAGGTTCTGATCTCCTATCCGCACCATCACTAAGACTGCCTGTTTCCACCTGCTTAATATTGCCCGACTTCACTCATCTCAGCTGCTGCTGAAATCTTCCTCCATGCCTTTTATTACCTCTGGAATTAACTATTCCCTATGCACTTCTGGCTGCTCTCCCACATTCTACCCTCTCTAAACTTGACACTAGCCAAATCTCTGCTGCCTGTGTCTCAACTCACAGCAAGTCCTGTTCCCCTATCTCCGCACCCCACCCCCCCCCAAATCCCCAATCCCCTGGCTCCCGGTCAAGCAAAATATTTGGATTTTAAAATTCTCACTTTTTTTCAAATCCTTCCATGGTCTCATCCCTCCCTATCTCTATAACCTTTTTAAACTAAAATGGAGGGGGATGGGAACCTATGCAAGGAGTCAGAGGAGGGGGAATCAAGGACAAGAATAAAAGGCAGAAAGGGGAATAAGAAAAGTGATAGAGAAATCAAGGTTAAGAATCAAACAGGGCTTCGTGAAAAATAACGGGAACGGGACAAGTAATCTTAAAAAGACAAGCCTTAAGGCTTTGTGCCTTAATGCGAGGAGCATTCGCAATAAAATGCATGAATTAACCGAGCAAATAGATGTAAACAGGTATGATATAGTCGGGATTACGGAGACATGGCTGCAGGGTGACCAGGAATGGGAACTGAACATCCAGGGGTATTCGGTATTTAGGAAGGACAGACAAAAAGGAAAAGGGGGTGGAGTTGCATTGCTGGTTAAAGAGGAAATTAACTCAACAGTGAGGAAAGATATTAGCTCCGACGATGTGGAATCTGGGTAGGTAGAGCTGAGAAACACTAAGGGGCAAAAAACATTAGTGGGGGTTGTATATAGGCCCCCAAACTGTAGTGGTGATGTTGGGAATGGCATTAAACAGGAAATTAGAGACACATGCAATAAAGGAACATCTGTAATTATGAATGACTTTAATCTGCATATAGATTGGGCAAATCAAATTAGTAACAATGCCTTAGAGGAGGAATTCCTGGAGTGTATATGGGATGGTTTTCTGGACCAACTAATTGAAGAATCAGCTAGAGAACAGGCCATCCTAGACTGGGTATTGTGTGATGAGAAAGGAATAATTGGCAGTCTAGTTGCGTGAGACCCCTTGGGGATGAGCAACCATAATATGATAGAATTCTTCATCCAGATGGGGAGTGACGCAGTTGATTCTGAGACTAGGATCCTGAATCTTAATAAAGGAAACTACGATGGTATGAGGTGCGAGTTGGCTATGATGGATTGGGAAATGTTACTTAAAGGCATGACGGTGGAAAGGCAATGGCAAATAATCAAGGAGCGCATGGGTGAACTGCAACAATTGTTTATTCCTGTCTGGCGCAAAAGCAAAACAGGAAAGGTGGCCAAACCATGGCTTACAAGGGAAATTAGAGAGAGTATTAGATCCAAGGAAGAGGCATACAAATTGGCCAGAAAAAACAACAGACCTGAGGATTGGGAGCAGTTTAGGATTCAGCAAAGAAGGGGAAAATAGAGTATGAGAGTAAGCTTGCGGGGAACATAAAAACTGACTGTAAAAATTTCTATAGGTATGTGAAGAGAACAAGATTGGTGAAGACAAATGTAGGTCCCTTACAGTCTGAAACAGGGGAATTTATAATGGGGAACAAAGAAATGGCTGACCAACTAAATACATACTTTGCTTCTGTCTTCACAAAGGAGGACACTAATAACATACCAGAAATGTTGGGGATCACAGGGTTTAGTGAGAGGGAGGAACTGAAATCAATCAGCATTAGTAGGGAAATGGTGTTGGGGAAATTGATGGGATTGAAGACCGATAAATCCCCAGGGCCTGATAATCTACATCCCAGAGTACTTAAGGAAGTGGCCCTAGAAATAGTGGATGCATTGGTGATCATCTTCTGAGATTCTATAGACTCTGGAATAGTTCCTACAGATTGGAGGGTAGCTAATCCAACCCCACTATTTAAAAAGGGAGGTAGAGGGGAAACAGGGAATTATAGTCAGCCTGACAACGGTAGTGGGGAAAATTCAAGAGTCCATTATAAAAGATTTAATAGCTGAGCACTTGGAAATCAGTGGCAGAATCAGAGAGTCAACATGGATTTACGAAAGGGAAATCATGCTTGACAAATCTACTGGAATTTTTCAAGAATGCAACTAGTAGAGTTGATGAGGGGAAGCCAGTGGATGTGGTTTATTTGGACGTTCAGAAGGCTTTTGACAAAGTCCCATATAAGAAATTAGCGTGTAAAATTAAAGCGCATGGGATTGGGGATAGTGTATTGAAATGGATAGAAAGCTGGTTGGCAGACAGGAAACAGAGTAGGAATAAACGGGTCTTTTTCCGAGTGGCAGGCAGTGACTAGTGGGGAACCGCAGGGATCGGTGCTGGGACCCCAGCTATTCACAATATATATTAATGATTTAGATGAGGAACTAAATGCAATACCTCCAAATTTGCAGATGACGCAAAGCTGGGTGGGTGGGTGAGCTGTGAGGAGGGTGCAGAGAAGCTTCATTGTGATTTGGACAAGCTGAGAGAGTGGGCAAATGCATGGCAGATGCTGTTTATTTGGACAAATGTGAGGTTATCCACTTTGGTAGCAAAAACAGGAAGGCAGATTAAGAAATTGAGGGAGGGGAATGTGCAACGAGACCTGGGTGTCCTCGTCCACCAGTCGCTGAAGGTAAGCATGCAGGTGTAGCAGGCGGTAAAGAAGGCAAATGGTATGTTGGCCTTCATAGCCAGAGGATTGAGTACAGGAGCAGGGATGTCTTGCTGCAATTGTACAGGGCCTTGGTGAGACCACACTTGAATACTGTGTACAGCTTTGATCTCCTTATCTGAGGAAGGATGTTCTTGCTATAGAGGGAGTGCAGCGAAGGTTTACCCGACTGATTCCTGGGTTGGCAGGACTGACATATGAGGAGAGATTGAGTTGGTTAGGATTATATTCGCTGGAGTTCAGAGGAATGAGGAGGGATCTCATAGAAATCTATGCAATTCTAACAGGACTAGACAGAGTGGATGCAGGAAGGATGTTCCCGATGGTGGGGGAGTCCAGAACCAGGGGTTACAGTCTGAGGATACGGGGTAGACCATTTAGGACTGAGATGGGGAGAAATTTCTTCACTCAGAGAGTGGTGAGTCTGTGGAATTTGTTACCACAGAAAGTGGTTGAGGCCAAAACATTGTATGTTTTCAAGGAGTTAGATATAGCTCTTGGGGCGAAAGGGATCAAAGGGTACGGGGAGAAAGCAGGAGCAGGCTATTGAGTTGGATGATCAGCCATGATCGTAATGAATGGTGGAGCAGGCTCGAAGGGCTGAATGGCCTCCTCCTATTTTCTATGTTTTAACCTCCTGCAACCCTCCCGATCTGTCATCACCTCCAATTCTGACCTCTTGTGCATTTCCAATTATAATCATTCCACCATGTGTGGCCATGGCTTCAGCTGCCTGGGGGCCCTAAGCTTTGGAATTCCCTCCCTAAACCCCTCCACCTTTCCTAATGTAGGTCTATATGCCTTGATATAGACATTTACAACAGAGATAGCTGTAAATGCAGAATGAATCCCACTTTTTCCTTATAGCCCTATTGTTATCTGGTGTATTATTCAATTTTCCTCAAATCTGTTTCAACCACACGATGTACAGATTCTAACAATTGTGTAAAATGAAATGTATCCCTCTAAGCGGTTACCAAAAGTTAATCTTGAGTGACAGAGACCTGAGGGTGCATAGATCTTTGAAGGTGGTAGGATGTAGGTGAGTAGTTAGCAAAGGATATGGGATCTTGTGCCTCATCAACAGAGGTATTGAGTACAAAAGCAGGGAAGTTATGCTGAACCTTTTCCCTATTCATTCCCTATCCAAATTGAGCAGAGAACAAGGCTGGTATGAGATTACCAGAACTGGGAGAGTTCAGAGATTAATTTCTGGTGCTGAGGGTGCTGCCCTTGTACATGGTGGGCATGACTCAGCTATGGAAAGTCTACATTATTTGGGTGTTGCCGATTCCTCAAGGCGGGTTGGGTCCACTTCAATCCCTGATTTCCCACAATCTAAAACCTCCACTATATTGTGCTGTGGGGGCTAGTGTGCAGAGTACACACTGGCAGCCGAAAAAGAATTTCTCCCCAGTGTATTCTCCTGATGTTAGAAATGCCACACACACAAATATGCAGGCTAAAAACCATAAGTCAGATTTATTTACAAATTAAAATACACAGAAGCAGACATAAGTTAACACAAGTTAGTCTAAAATGGGTTAAAATGCCCTCTTTTTTTTCTTCAGCTGTTTCTTAGTGGTGGATGTGGATAAGTATCAGGACTCCTGGGTGTAGACTGTTAGGTAAACCTTCATGATGCTGTAGGCAATCCAATTTGCAGTGTGTAGTTTAATTTTAATCTCTTGTAACAGAACTTTCAAGTACAGAAACTCTCAATTATTGAGACACAAATGAGATTCGTAGCGCAAATATAAAGCAGGAGCTCCTATACTGTCTAATTTCTAGGGACAATGTAGTTTGATATTTGGACCAAATACTAGTATTTTAGCTTAGAATAACTAAAAGCTTTATTCTGGTTCAATTTCGATTGAACAACCTGACTTTGACCTGTTAAATTAAGATCTAGGCTGCTGTTCTAAATCTGGCTACATCTGCTAACTCACAGCAACCAACACTTGAGTTGTGATCTCCTCCCCTCCACCCAAAAGGGCCAATTTCCCCACAGCCACCTTCAACGCGCCTAACCCGCTTGTAAAATCTTCACCTGTGCAGGAGCCGAATGTCCCTTGCGTCGAGTCAAGCCTTTTACCTGATGGTAAACGACAGGAGCCTGGTGAGCACGTCCCTAACCATGGCCGAGATCTACACGGAGTTCAAGGAGGAGGATGGCTTTCTCTACATGACCTATGCCTCGCAGGAAATGTTTGGCCGCCTCGCCCTGGGCGAGGGCTGCTCCTGACAGCCTGTCTCTTGGCCTTGACTGGGAAACGCTGATAACCCGGTGGTCTGATTTATTTTTTTAAACTCCTTTCCTCTTCGATTCCTGCACGTGCGATGGTTCCTTTCTATTACTGCTCCCCAGCCCCCTCAAATTCCACAGAGGAAAGTGTTTTGAAACGGCATTAACCTGACAGTCCCTTCACATCCAATGCTGTGTGAGTTTAAGGTCGAGGTTGCTTGGGTGTTGCCAGTTCTAAGAATCAAATAGCACCGGATCCCTGAAGTCCTGAACACTTCACCAGTCTGCATATCGAGCTGCTTGAGCTAATTCGGACCTTGCTGGCTTTGGGCTGTGAATCTATTGTAACTCGGTTTCTCTGACTGGATGTAACGCCTACCATTGGAAGACATCATCATTCACACCACTGACCATGTTCTCATACAGTAGGAGAGGACCTTATTCAGCTGGTTAAGTGTGTTTTATACTGTGCTAAGGGTTTTGGGGGGTGGGGGTGGGGGGAGATTATGATTAATGTATGCTTCTAAGCTGGGATCTGTTCTAAAAAGAAGGCACTTGAAATAAAAGACAGCAGACTGAGAAAATGGCATTTCCTTTTGTGTTTCAGCTAGTGGTGAATGTGCAGCCGATGTGTAGGCTGACCAGCGGAGCAGTACAACAGAGTGCAGCACTGTCAGAGGTGCTGTCTTTTAGATGAGACACAAACTGAAAACTGTTTCCGTTAAAAAATTGTTTTGCAAAGCTCCACGAAACAAGCCCAGGAGAGGTACAGCACGGGGTTAGATACAGAGTAAAGCTCCCTCTACACCGTCCCCGTCAAACACTCCCAGGACAGGTACAGCATGCGGTTAGATACAGAGTAAAGCTCCCTCTACACCGTCCCCATCAAACACTCCCAGGACAGGTACAGCACGGGGTTAGATACAGAGTAAATCTCCCTCTACACTGTCACCATCAAACACTCCCCAGGGCAAGTACAGCATGGGGTTAGATACAGAGTAAAGCTCCCTCTACACCGTCCCCGTCAAACACTCCCAGGACAGGTACAGCATGCGGTTAGATACAGAGTAAAGCTCCCTCTACACCGTCCCCATCAAACACTCCCAGGACAGGTACAGCACGGGGTTAGATACAGAGTAAATCTCCCTCTACACTGTCACCATCAAACACTCCCCAGGGCAAGTACAGCATGGGGTTAGATACAGAGTAAAGCTCCCTCTACACTGTCCCCATCAAACACTCCCAAGACAGGTACAACATGGGGTTAGATACAGAGTAAAGCTCCCTCTACACTGTCACCATCAAACACTCCCAGGGCAGGTACAGCACGGGGTTAGATACAGAGTAAACCTCCCTCTACACTGTCCCCATCAAACACTCTCAGGACTGGTACAGCACGGGGTTAGATACAGAGTAAAGCTCCCTCTACACCGTCCCCATCAAACACTCCCAGGACAGGTACAGCACAGGGTTAGAAACAGAGTAAAGCTCCCTCTACACCGTCCCCATCAAACACTCCCAGGACAGGTACAGCACAGGGTTAGAAACAGAGTAAAGCTCCCTCTACACCGTCCCCATCAAACACTCCCCAGGACAGGTACAGCACGGGGTTAGATACAGAGTAAAGCTCCCTCTACACCGTCCCCATCAAACACTCCCAGGACAGGTACAGCACGGGGTTAGATACAGAGTAAAGCTCCCTCTACACCGTCCCCATCAAACACTCCCCAGGACAGGTACAGCACGGGGTTAGATACAGAGTGAAGCTCCCTCTACACTGTCCCCATCAAACACTCCCAGGACAGGTACAGCACAGGGTTAGATACAGAGTAAAGCTCCCTCTACACTGTCCCCATCAAACACTCCCAGGACAGGTACAGCACGGGGTTAGATACAGAGTAAAGCTCCCTCTACACTGTCCCCATCAAACACTCCCAGGACAGGTACAGCACGGGGTTAGATACAGAGTAAAGCTCCCTCTACACTTTGTTCTCTGCGACCAGGGCAGAGAACAAACAGTCAGTAATCCCACTCGTGTTCAGTAGCAACGTGTGAGAGCGTGAGGAGACAGATTAACCAGCACGAGCTCACTGCAGCAGAAGGGGCAGCTCCCCCTCTCTATAAGCCTGGGCCTTTTAAAATAATGGACATGATGGTGGGGGGGGTGTGGGGGGGGGGGGGAGGGGGAAGGAGAGTGGAGAAGAGAGAGAGATGTTTTACTCCTGAACAGGTAGCAGGAGGGCAAAACGCCAGTGTCACAGAGGCTCCTCGGGAATTGGACAAGTGCATCAAGGGGTTTGTGTGGGGCGGCAGGAGGAAGTATTGCCCCATTCGCCAACGCCTGGAGCAAGAGCCAGACTAAAAATACAGGCAGTTCTGGCAAGGTGTACAATATCTCTTTAATTCTGAGTAGAAAATGATTCATTGCGAAAGAGAGATCAGTGTATAGGTTGAGTATTTCTCCCAGCTTCGCTTCAGATCATCTCATACTGAACAATTCCTCATATATAATTCACAATCCTAACCTCTTCCCTTATTTTAGATTAAAAATGAATCCCAAACCCCCCCCCCCTCCCCCCCGAGCAGCTTTTCCGCAGCACCTCTGCCTGGCGTGGTGCGTCCACTTTAAGGAGACTGTGCCAATTCAGGGTCGTCCGCCTCAGGGTCGGATGCATCGCCGCGTGAATCTTCATAAGAATATCCAAACACTGCAAACGATAAGTGGGGTGAGGGGCTTTGTTAGGTCGCCTGTGCAGGATGTTCAACCCCCCTCTCTCCCCACCCCCCCCCTCCCCCATTTCTCTTCCCCCAACCAATGCGCAAGCTTCCATTTCTGGCTGTTCGGCTACAGGAGCCGTCACATCCCAGCTGATATCGCGACCCACCGCCACCCCCGCCCACCCCTTCTTCCCCGCTGTGCCATGGTATCAGCCCCATGTGGAACCTGGGGGTGGGGGTGCAGGGGGGGGGGGGGGAAAAAGGGGTGGCGGCGGTGGTTTACCTGTGCCTTCAGCTATACTGCAACCTGGCAAGCCTCTGATCAGAGTCTGGGAGCATGGGGTGTCGTGCATAGCTGTAAGAGAAGGGCAGGTGGGCAGGGTCAGTGGGAGCAACAGTCACAGGACACCACACCACACACACACACACACACACACACACACACCCCCCCCCCCCCCACCCCAATGCTGATTTTTACGGAGGGGAGGAGAGGGGAGGGTTGGAATAAAAAGAATGTGTGTTCCCGAGACAGCGGCGGCCCACCATTCGCAACATCCTGGCTATGCCCGCACATTCCGGGATCGCGGAGTGTCAACGGGACCTGCGCCTGGCAGCCATTGACTCTGCCTGAAAAAGAGATTGTGGATAATTAAAACTCTGTACCTCTTCCGGTATGGTCAGAAGACAGCACCGAACTTTGTTCCATAGCCCCAATGGAATCCAGTGACTTCTCTGAAAGAGGAGGGCAGTTAAGAGATGATTAGAATCCACACCAATCATCGTTTGGTCGTGCAGAACCCGAGTATTGCTGAAACAAAGGACGCGTCGAAGCTTCTCGCCTTGCACTCATCAGGACAGAGGCGCAGGAATGCCGAATCTGAAAAGGCAACAACAATTTCTACTGCATGAGAAAAGGGTGCTGATCGGTTGGCAAGTGGACTCTTGATTGGGTCAAGGCGTTGCCGTGGAGAATGCACCTATTGTTCCCTATGCTTTTGGTTAATTCAGGAAAGCCCTTTCCCCATTTTCTCATGCAATATAAGTTGTTGTTCGCTTTGAAATTTGGTATTCTTGCATCTGTCCTGATGAGTGCAAGACAAAAAGCTTCGACAGCATGTATCGTACACGCACCCGTACCCTTCAATTCGTGGCGCACAGTTATTCCAATGGTACACAATTATATAAAGCAGGGAAATTATATAAGATGCTGGCCATTTGGCCCCACTTGTCTGTACGCAACACAACCTTCCCACCATCCTCTCTTCATCTCCACCCCACCCGCCCCCCACCCCCACCACCCTTCTATTCCTTTCTCCCTCGTATTTATCCAGCTTCCCCCTTAAACGTGTCTATACTATTCACCTCTCCCACTCCCTGTGCGAGTGAGTTCCACACTCTCCCAACTCTCCAGGGAAAGACTTCAAATGTCAGTCGTGTGGTTCGGTGAGCAGCACTCGTGCCTCGGTGTCAAAAGGTTGTGGGTTTGAGTCCCACCCCCAAAGACTCGAGGGCAAAAATCCAGGGCTAACACTCCCACGGAGGTGCCGTGTTTTGGATGAGATATTAAATTGAGGCCTCTCCTGCCCTCTCGGGTGGATGTAAAAGATCCCATGGCTACTATTGAAAGAAGAGTGGGGGTTGGGGGGGAGGGAGTAGGGGTCATCACCGGTGTTCTTGGTAGGGCACTTATTTCCCCCAACCAGCATTACTAGCAGCTTATCTGGCGTTTTAACATGTTGCTGTTTCTTGGATCTTGCTGTGTGCAAATTGGCTGTCGCGTTTCCAACATTGCAACAGTGACTCGACTTCAAGAAGACTTCATTGGCTGTGATGCGCTTTGAGGTCCTCAAGTAGTCAAAGGCACTATAGAAATGCAAACCTCTCTCTCTTTCTTATTGTAACCTCACCCTTATCGATAGTAAAATTCACCAGCCAATTACGTGTGCATTCTTCCATTTTGTCGCAGTCTTCCTCTGCGTTAGCCAATCTCCAATGGTTTATATCAGCGGTGAACAACAGTGTTTCCAACACCAACCCCCACTATTGTGAAAATTTGAGTCAACTATATTTAACCCTTAACGTTTGCAGTTTTGTAGCCAGCTTGCTATCCATTTAGCTCCTCATGACTCCATGTGCTCTGACCTTAATCACGAGTCTACTACGTGTTCCCCTAATGAAGGCCTTTTGAAAGTCCAAATATACTACATCATCTAAGTTACCCATATTGACCCTCCTTGCTTCAAAGGATTCAGTGGCACTGGTAACTCAGGAATTTCCTTTCTGGAATCTGTTCTGATTATTCTTCACTATATTTCAGGTTTCTAAATGGTTTCCGTTTACACCTTTGAGTAAGGATTCCATTACCTTCCCTACCGCATACATGAAGCAAATTCGGCTATAGTGCACCTCAGACTTGTTCTAGCGCCCTTCAATATAGGTGGATGCAATCCGTCCGAACCAGGGACTGTTTGGGGGCAATATTTAGTTAATTGGAAACTGTACCCTTTACTGATTGTTCAGACTTTAGGGAGCTGCGCTCGGGCCTTCCAGAGGAGTCCACTAATGTGCCTGCAAAATAGGGGCAATATTTAGATATTTGGATCCTGTACCTTCATGATGTTCACACACCCAGGGGCTCAAGTTACTCCACTGGTGACCAGTAGCAAAACATTTACAGCACAGCAACAGGCCACATGGCTCATCTGATCAATTCTGCTACACACCAGCCTCCTCCCACCCTCTCCAGTGCAGACCAAACCCAGGTTTGATATAAGTTTAATATAACTTCCTTGCTTTTTAATTCTATCCTTCGAGAAGTGAACCCCAGCATCTTGTATGTGTTTTTTTTCCTCCAAGGGCCTTATTAACCTGTAGAGATATCTTAGTGATGTCTGAATCTGTATCCCACATCCTAGAGGATTCTCGACCCCAGGGGACTGTGGATGCTTCTGTTGTTGAACATATTTAAGGCTGGGGTAAATAGATTTTTGGTCTCTTGGGGAAATCAAGGGATATGGGGAGTGGCGGATAAATGGAGTTGAAGTTGAAGATTAGCCATGATTGTACTGAATGGTGGGGCCGGCTTGATGGGCTGAATGGTCTGCTCCTCCTGTTTCTTATGTTCTTAACCTCATCTGCAAATTTTAAAATTGTATGTCCAATTTTCTGATTGAGATCTTTAACTTAACTGGTGAAAACAGTGGTCCCTACACTGACCCACGTGGAAGACCACTTGCCAGCATTTTGAGAATCTCAGTAACCACCTTTAACCCCCTGTTTTCTGTTTTGTACCTAATTTACTTTCCATTCTGCTACTTACCCTCTGACTGTAATCCCTTATCAAAGGCCTTTTGAAAGTCCAAATATATTACATCTACCACACTACCCTTACCTACCCTTCTTTCTGCTACCTCCTCAAAGAATTCAGTCAGATTGATCAGACTTGATCTTTCCTTTTCGAATATGTTCTCATTTTGTTTTTAAATTATATTTTGGGTTTCTAGATGTTTCTCTGCTCCATCTTTGAGTAAGGATTCCATTGTCTTTCCCATTGTCTTTTGACATTAAGCTAACTGGTCTCTGGCATCCTGGACTTGGTCTGTCACATTCTAAATATTCAAATGATTTAAGTTGTCTGCTAGTCCCTCTGGTGCTATTCCCTTTACTAATGAATTTTTATATGCATTTTACAAGTGTCTCTGCAATGTTGTCATAAACTGCTGTTAATATATGTGGATGTAATCCCACCAGACCAGGGACTGTTTTGAGACAATATTTAGTTAACTGGAAACTGTACCCCTGACAGATTGTTCAGTCTTTATGGAGCTCGGGCCTTCCAGAGGAGTCTATCAATATGCCTGCAAAATAGGGGTAATAGTTAGATATTTGGATCCTGTACCTTTTTCATGATGTTCGCACACCAGGGAGCTGTTATTCCTGTAGTGACCGGAACTTACAGCACAGAAACAGGCCATTTGACCCATATGATCCACGTTAGTAGTTATTTTTCACACAGGCCTCCTCCATCAACATACCCTGCTGTTCCTTTCTCCCTCGTGTGTTTATCCACCTTTAAATGCATCTATACTATTCACCACAACCACTTGCTGTGGGAGCGGGATTCACACTCTCCTCATTGTCCATCACCATTCACAATTGGACATGGCAGGACTCAGATCTGATCAGTTAGTTGTGGGATCGCTTAGCTCTGTCTACCACTTACTGCTTATGCTGTTTGGCACACAAGTATCCCTGTGTTATAGCTTCACCAGGTTGACAGCTCATTTTTAGGTGTGCCTGGTGCTGCTCCTGACATGCCCTCCTGCACTCTTCATTGAACCAGGGTTAATCCCCTGGCTGGATGGTAATGGTAGAGTGGGGGATATGCTGGGCCGTGAGGTTACAGGTTGTGTTTGAGTACAATTCTGCTGCTGCTGATGGCCCACAGCGCCTCATGGATGCCCAGTCTTGAGTTGCTAGATCTGTTTGAAATCGATCCCATTTAGCACGTGGTAGTGCCACACAACATGATGGAGGGTATCCTCAATGTGAAAGTGGGACATTGTCTCCACAAGGACTGTACGGTGATCACTCCTACTGATACTGTCATGGACAGATGTATCTGTGACAGGCAGGTTGGTGAGGATGAGGTCAAGTATGTTTTTCCCTCTTGTTGGTTCCCTCACCACCTGCTGCAGACCCAGTCTAGCAGCTAAGTCCTTTAGGACTCGGCCAGCTCGGTCAGTAGTGGTGCTACCGAGCCGCTCTTGGTGGTATTGAAGTCCCCCACCCAGAGTACATTCTGCACCCTTGCCACCCTCAGTGCTTCCTCCAAGTGATGTTCAACATGGAGGAGCACTGATTCCTCAGCTGAGGGAGGGCGGTATGTGGTAATCAGCAGGAGGTTTCCTTGTCCATGTTTGACCTGATGCCGTGAGACTTCATGGTGTCTGCAGTTGATGTTGAGGACTCCCAGGACAACTCCCTCCCGAGTGTATATCACTGTGTCACCACCTCTGCTGGGCCTGTCCTGCTGGTGGGACAGGACACACCCAGGGATGGTGATGGTGGTTCAGGGACATTATCTGTAAGATATGATTCCGTGAGGATGACTATGTCAGACTGTTGCTTGACTAGTCTGTGAGACAGCTCTCCCAATTCTGGCACTAGCCCCCAGATGTTAGTGAGGAGGACTTTGTAGGGTCGACAGGGCTGAGTTTGCCATTGTCATTTCCGGTGCCTAGGTCAATGCCGGGAGGTCCATCCAGTTTCATTTCTTTTAGATTTTTAGCGGTTTGATACAACTGAGTGGCCTTGCTAGGCCATTTCAGAGGGCAGTTAAGAATCAACCACATTACTGTGGGTCTGGAGTCACACATAGGCCCAGACCGGGTAAGGACGGCAGATTTCCTTCCCTAAAGGGGACATGAGTGACCCAGATGGGTTTTTACAACAATCAGCCATGGTTTCATGGTCATCATCAGACTTTGTAATTCCAGATTTTTATTGAATTCAAATTTCACAATCTGCCGTGGTTGGTGCTCAGAACATTACCCTGGGTCTGTGGATTACTAGTTCAGTGCCGATACCACTACACCATCGCCTCCCAAGTTTAAAGAACACAGTGGGACGTTTAGTCTTGTGTGTTAGACAGTGGGGAATTGTGAGACTACGGTTATGATCACTTGCCATTAACACGAAAATACCAATGTATTTGATTTTTTTAAAACCAAAACTTGTGCGATGTTTGTACCATCTTTGTAATCGAATGTCAAATTCAGGAAGTTGTTAACTGCCACTCTCTACAGTTACGTCTGCCCTCTTGGGCCACTGTGAAAGATCCCAGGGCACTATTCTTGCTGGTGTCCTAGCCCAAGGTTTATGCCTCAGCCATCACCATGAAACAAAATGGTTTATCTGGTCATTATCACTGTGCTGTTTATGGGAGCTTCCTGTGCGCAAGTTGGCTGCTGCTTTTCTTACACTCCAGCACCGACTGTACTTCAATGGGTTCTTGGTTGCCTTTAAAGAGCTTTGGGTATCTCCTCTGTTATCAAAGGTACTTTGTAAATTCAACGGCTTTGATTAGGCTGCTGCGATCAGCCATGGTCTGTTTGAATGGTGGAGCAGGCTCGAGGGGCCGAATGGCCTACTCCTGCTCCTGTTTCCTATGCTTCTAAAGAAGTTTCTCCTGGATTCCCGATTCGATTTATCAGTGACTGTCCTGCACTTATAACCTCCAGTTCTGGACTTGCCTACAAGAGGAAACTTATTTGGCGCCTTCTGTGTAAGGACAGGTTGAGGGAGCGGTTAATAAAGCATACACTATCCTGGGCTTTATCAATATGCGTATAGAGTACAAGGGCAAGGAGGTTATGTTGAACTTGTCTAAAACACCAGTTCAGCCTCAGCTGGAGTATTGTGTCCAGTTCTGGGCGCCGCACTTTAGGAAGGATGTGAAGGCATTAGTGAGGGTGCAGAAAAGATTCACGAGAATAGTTCCAGGGATGAGGGGCTTCAGTTATGAATTTAGATCGGAGAAGTTGGGACTGTTTTCCCCAGAGGAGAAGTATGAGAGGAGATTTGATAGAGATGTTCAAAATCATGAGGGGTCTGGACAGAGTCGATAGGGAGAAACTGTTCCCACTCGCGAAAGGCTCGAGAACGAGGGGGGCACAGATTTAAGGTAATTGGCAAAAGAAGCAATGGAGACATGAGAAATTTTTCACGCAAGCGAGTGGTTAGGATCTGGAATGCGCTGCCTGACAGTGTGGGTGGAGGCAGGTTCAGTTGTGGCTTTCAAGAGGGAATTGGATTATTATCTGAAAAGGAAGAATGTTCAGGGTTACGGGGAGAAGGTGGGGAAATGGCACTAGGTGAGTAGCTCATTCGAGGAGCCGGTGCAGACATGATGGGCTGAATGGCCTCCTTCTGCACTGTAACGATTCTGTGTTTCTGTGCCTCTACATCCTTTTTATAATATGGAGACCAAGAAGCTTGACACTGTCCAGGACAAAGCAGCCCCGCTTGATTGTCGCCACATCCACAAACATTCACTCCCTTCACCACTGACGCACAGTAGCAGCAGTGTGTGTACCATCTACAAGATGCACTGCAGGAATTCACCAAGGCTCCTTCAACAGCACCTTCCAAACCCACCCTCTACCACCTAGAAGGACAAGGACAGCAGGCACATGGGAACACCACCGCCTGCAAGTTCCCCTCCAAGTCACTCACCATCCTGACTTGAAAATATATCGGCCGTTCCTTCACTGTCGCTGGGTCAAAATCCTGGAACTCCCTCCCTAACTGCACTGTGGGTGCACCTACACCACTTGGACTGCAGCGGCTCAAGAAGGTAGTTCACCCCCACCTTCTCAAGGGGCAACTCGGGATGGGCAATAAATGCTGGGCCCAGCCAGCGAAGCCCACATCCCGTGAATGAATAAAAAAAACTGTTCACAGTAACTCCAAGTGTGGTGTTAACTGGGGTCTGATACTATCACTTCTCTACTTTTCAATTCTATCCCTCTGGAAATGAACCCCAGTGTTTTTGGTTTTTTTATGGCCTTAGTAACTGGTGTCGATATTTTTAGTGATTTGTGAATGTGTCCCCAGACCTGTTCTGTTCCTCTCCCCCATTTACATGCTTATTTTTCAAACACTATATGATCTTATTGTTCCTATCAAAATGCACCACCTCACACTTACCGAAATTAAATTACTTTGCAAATTACACACCCATTCTGCAACTGTATTAGTGTCTTGCATTTTATAGCTGTCTTCCAGAATTAACCTCCAACTTCACCTCATCTTCAGACTTGAAATCGTATGTCCAATTCTCGAACTTAAGCCTTTTACTTCAATGGCGAAAACAGTGATCCCTACACTGACCCATGTGGAAGACCATTTTCAGAATCTCAGTAACCACCTTTCGCCCCCTACTGTTTTCTGTTTTGTACCTAATTTACTTTCCATTCTGCCACTTGCCCTCTGACTGTAATCACGGGTCCCTTATCAAAGGCCTTTTGAAAGTCCAAATATATTACATCTACCACGCTACCCTTACCTACCCTTCTTTCTGCCACCTCCTCAAAGAATTCAATTAGATTGATCAGACTTGATCTTTCCTTTTGGAATATGTTCTCATTATGTTTTTAAATTATATTTTGGGTTTCTAGATATTTTGGGTTTCTCTGTTCCATCTTTGAGTAAGGATTCTGTTATTCCTCCTCTGACATTAAGCCAACTGGTCTCTAGCTCCCTGGACTTAGTTTATTGCATTTTTAATTATACGAATCACTTCAGTTGGCTGCTCATCCTTGGGTGCTACTCGCTTTTCTAATGAATTTTTATGCACATTTCAATGTCTCTGCTACCTTGTTGAAAACTGTTGTTAATATATGTGGATGTAATCCATCTGAACCAGGGACTGTTTTGAGGCAATATTTAGTTAACTGGAAACCGTACCTCTTAAAGATTGCTCAGTCTTTATGGAGCTGTGCTCGGGCCTTCCAGAGGAGTCCATCGAAATGACTGCAAAACAAGGGCAATATTTAGATGATTGGACCCTGTACCTTTTTAATGACATTGACACACCAGAGGGCATGGTTAACCCCACGGTGACCAAAGACAGAACTTACAGCACAGAAACAGGTCATTCGGCCCATCTGCTCAATGTTGGTGTTTCTGCTCCACACGAGCCTCTTCCCACCCCTTCTTTGTTAACGTCTTGTCAATTACATTGTTAAGGTTAAGAGAAGCAGGTGATGGGTATTAGCTTCTTCGAATACGTATAAATAGGGAATAGATTTGTTACGTTTCCTTTAAAGTTTTGCCCATTTGTTTCAGTGCCCCTTTAAGGAGCTGTCAATTAGTTAATTTGTTTAGTTATTGTACTCAAGAGTGTATATATATATATATGGAATAGCTGTGTGGGAGGAAAGCTGGGATATTGAACAGGTCAATAAACTCAATAAAGGAAAGCTCTGTGTCTTGGTTTCGGTTTCACCAAACCGCATGGATCCTGTTAACACTCTGCATCTCACCCCATCAACGTATCCTTCTATTCCTTTCTCTCTCATGTGTTTACCCAGCTTCCCCTTAAATATATTCACCTCAACCACTCCCTGCGGTAGCGAGCTCCCCGTTCTCTCCACTCTCTGGGTAAAGATGTTTCTCCTGAATTCCCGATCAGATTGATCGGCAGATACCTTAGATTGACGGCCCCCTCCCTCACAAGAGGAAACTCGCTCTCTTTTTTTTTGGTCTGTACTTTCTCCGGTGCCTCTGTATCCTTTTTTTATATGATATGGAGACCGGAACGTTGACAGTAACTCCCGGTGTGGTCTAACTGAAGTTTGATACAATTTTCACGTCACTTCTTTATTTTTCAATTCTATCGCTCCAGAAATGAACCATGTGTTTTATGCTTTTATGACCTTATGAACTTGCGTTGCTATTTTTAAACGATTTATTTTTGGATCAGTATTTTGTCTCTGACCTCTGTTGCATTGACCGCAATTCCAATTTTGATTTAATTCACAAATTTGAAAATTGTACTGCCAATTCACGAGGCCAAATGCTTTGTTCAAATAGTGAAGAACTGTGATTATTCTTTATTATATTTTGGGTTTCTAGATGTTCCTCTGTTACATCCTCCATTCAGGATTTCATTATCTCTCCTACCTCCGACTTTAAGCTAACTGCTCGTTAGCAAGCGGGGCTTGTTCCATCTTCCTTTTAAATATACAAATCACGTTAGCTGTCTGGTAGTCCTCTGGGGCTATTCTCTTTCCTGATGAATTTTTAAAATATAAATATAAAATGTCTCAGCTACCTCTTCCCAAACTGCAATTGCTCTGAGCGGATTAAATCCATCGAGAGCAGGGGTTGTTTAGGGGCCATATTTAGTTAAGTGGAAACCTTACCTCTTTCAGAGGATTCAGATTTTATGGAGCTTCCAGAGATGTCCGACAAGCCTGCAAAATAGGGGCGAGATTTAGATGATTGGATCCTGTGTCTTTTTAATTATGTTCACACACAAGGGTGCTCAATTATTCTAGTGCTGTGCAGCTACATCAAAATTTGAGCAAAGGAACAGGCCATTCGGCCCATCTACTCTGTGGTATTTCTTCTCCACACGAACTTCCTCCCACCCCCTCTTCGTTTCCCCCCCATCACCGTGTCCTTCTGTTCCTTTCTCCCCCGTGTGTTTATCCAGCTTTCCCCTTAAACGGATCTACACACCTCAACCACTCCCTGTGGGAGCGAGTTCCACATTCTCCCCACTCCCTGGGTAAAGGAAGTTTCTCCTGAATTCCCGATAGGACTTATTAGTGACTATCTTATAGTTCTGGTCTCACTTGCAAGTGGAAAAATCTCCTCTACATCTACCCTTTCAAACAATTTTAAAGACCTCAATCAGGTCACCTCTCCCTTCTCTTCTCTAGAGAAAGCAGCCCTGGCCAGTTCAATCTTTCCTGATGGGTTATCATCTCTTAGTTGTGGTATCGTCCTTGCAAATCCTTTTTGCACTTTCTCCAGTGCCTTTTTTTTAAAATATAATATGGAGACCAGAACTGTTCACAGGAACTCCCAAATGTGGTCTAACTGAGGTTCAATACAAGTTTAACATCCCTTCTCTGCTTTTCAATTCTGTCCCTCCAGCAATGAACCCCA
The DNA here is from genome assembly GCA_026770705.1 of Isurus oxyrinchus. Taxonomy (NCBI): domain Eukaryota; kingdom Metazoa; phylum Chordata; class Chondrichthyes; order Lamniformes; family Lamnidae; genus Isurus; species Isurus oxyrinchus. The sequence goes on from JANJGN010003263.1 coordinate 35,404, forward strand.
GTGTTTTGTTTGTGTTTTTACAGCCTTATTAACCAGTGTCGATATTTCTAGTGATTTGGGAATCTGTATCCCCAGATCCCTCTGTTCCTCTCTCCCATTTACACTCTTATTTGCCGAGCACTACGTTACCTCAGGATACCTCACTCTTATCAATATTGAAATTCATTTTCTAATTGCACACTTACTCAAAGTTTATTCATGCCTTCCTTTTTTTGTTTCAGTCCTCAGTATTAACTACGTCCCTGAAATTTGGTGTCGACCGCAAATTTTGAAATTTTATTGCCGATTCTTGAAATGGCGAATAACAGTGGTCCCAGCAATCAGCTTTTTGCTAGTCTACCCAGTACCTTTAACCCCATAGATAAAAACAAAGAGAACTGCGGATGCTGGAAATGCAAAACAAAAACAGAATTACCTGGAAAAACTCAGCAGGTCTGGCAGCATCGGCGGAGAAGAAACGAGTTGACGTTTCGAGTCTTCATGACCCTTCGACAGAAGGGTCAAGTTCTGTCGAAGGGTCATGAAGACTCGAAACGTCAACTCGTTTCTTCTCCGCCGATGCTGCCAGACCTGCTGAGTTTTTCCAGGTAATTCTGTTTTCCTTTAACCCCATACTCTGTTTTGGCATCAGCTTGTTGTCAAATCCACTGTTTAACATGGCCCCCTGCACTCCACATGCTCTGACCTTAGTCACGAGCCTACTTCTCGAAGGCCCTTTTGAAAATCTAAATATATGACATCTACTATGTTACCCTGTTTGTTCCTTCTTCAAAGAATTCAATAAGGATGGTCAGGCATCTAGTATATTTTTGATATCTTAGCTGTTTCTCCCACGAAAACAGTAAAGATTCCATTAACTTATTCACCACTGAAATTAAGCTCTTTGGTCTATAGTTGCCTGAAATATTCCATCCCCCTTTTTAAATATACGAATCACTTTAGCTGTCCTCTGTTGCTAGTTCCTTTGCTAATGAATTTTTAATGCGCATTTCACAGTATTTCTGCTACCTATTCCCAAGCTGTTTTTAATTTCTGTGCATGCAATCCATCCGGATCAAGGATTATTTTGGAGCGATATTCAGTTAATTGGAAACCGTACCTCTTGCAGATTGTTCAGACTTTATGGAGCTCTGCTCTGGCCTTCCATGGGAATCTATCAACGTGCCTGCAAAATAGGGACAATATTTAGAGGATTGGATCCTGCACCTTTTTAATGAAGTTCACACACACCAGGGAGTTCGGTTCCTCCAGTGGTGACCAATGACATCGAATTTACAGCACAGAAACAGACCACTTGGCCCGTCTGCTCCGTGCTGGTGTTTATGCTCCACTCGAGCCTCCTCCCAGCCCTTCTTCATCTCCTCCCCATCAACATATCATTATATTCCTTTCCCCCTCATGTGTTTATCCAGCTTCCCCCTTAAATGTATCTATACTATTCACCTCAACCACTCCCTGTGGGAGTGAGTTCCACATTCTCCCCACTCTCTGGGTGAAGGAGTTTTTCGCAAATTCCTGACTGGATTTATTAGTGACCGTCTTAAACTTATAACCTCTAGTCTCGACTTGCCTACAAGAAGAAACACGTTCTTTTTATCCTGCACCTTCTCCAGTACCCTGATATCCTTTTTATAATATGGAGACCTAGAACTGTTCACAGTAACTCCAAGTGTGGTCGAACTGAGGTTTGATACAAGTTTAACATCACTTCTCCACTTTTCAAATCTGTCCCTCTAGAAACGAACCCCAGTGTTTTTGTTGGTGCTTTTATAGCCTTATTAACCGGGTGTCGATATTTTTACTGATCTGAGAGTCTGGATCTCCAGATCCCTCTGTTCCTCCCTCCCATTTACACTCCTATTTTTCAAGCACTGTGTGGCTTCAGTATACTTCTTACCAAAGTGCACCACCTCGCACTTAACGATATTGAAATTCATTTGCTAATTACATACCCGTTCTGCAAGTTTAAGCCTTAATGAATTTTGTCACTTTCTTCCTCAGTATTAACGATTCTCCCCAAGGTGATTTTGTCTGTGAATTCCCCTGCCTTTTACCAGTTTGAGGAACAACTTTAATCCCTACTCTCTGTCGTCTGTTTTACAGCCAGGTTGATATCCATTCTAATACCACATAACTCCACATGTTCGAACCTTAATCCACTAACAATGCCTTATGGAAGGCCCTTGGGAAAAAAAATATAAATATATTGCATCTACTATGTTACCCATATATACCCTTTCTGTAGAGACTTGGTGAGTTGCTGCAGTGCATCTTGTAGATGGTACACACACTGCTGCTACTGTAGTACACAGTGAGTCAGTGGTGCAGGGAGTGAATGTTTGTGGATGTGGTGCCAATTAAGTGGGGCTGCTTTGTCCTGGACGGTGTCGAGCTTCTTGAGTGTTGTGGGAGCTGCACTTATCCAGGCAAGTGGGGAGTATTCCATCACACTCCTGACTTGTGCCTTGTGGACGGTGGACTATAGCTAGTCCAGTTCAGTTTCTGGTCAATGGTAACTCTAAGGATGTTGATAGTGGGGGATTCAGTGATGGTAATACCATTGAACGTCAAGGGGTGATGGCTGGATTCTCTCTTGTTGGAGACGGTCATAGCCTGACACTTGTGTGGCACGAATGTTACTTGCCACTTGTCAGCCCAAGCCTGGATATTGTCCAGGTCTTGCTGCATTTGGACAGGGACCGCTTCGGTATCTGAGGAGTCGCAAATTGAAATCTGAAACCCGAGCAGTCATCTGCAAATGTCCCCATTGCTGACCTCAGACTGTTATTTATCTCTACACTTCTTTCATTATGCGTGGACCTATCTGGAGCAGGCCATTTTGTGGGCCATACTAAGATAATCGGAAATGATGCTCCACCACTGAGCAGCCGTGCTCAAAGCCACTGACAGTGTGGCCGTCGACCTGGCTGAAAAGCGTGAGGAACACGCGGATGTTTTGCAATGTTCAGTCACGTTGAGACACCTAGAGGCTCCGTCACTGCAATGGTGTCCAACAACATGGCCAAATACTACGGGGCAACATCCAATTGCCTGTAACCCCTACCTTTAGAGCGATTTTCAGACTTTGGGGAGCCCTGATCTGATTGTAAACTAGTGCTCCACAGCTGACCTGAAAGACATGGGCAATATTTAGACAATCGGAACTCGTACGGTTTGAACCCCATTCAGATACTTGGCAATGGGCCCACAGATGCCAAAGAGAGGCGTCCGACAACCTGCCAGAAAAACAGGGGCGGTGCTTAATCAAGGGAAACACGCAACATTTGCAGCTTGCTCATACACCTAGGAGTCAGAGTCATTACAGCACAGGAGGAGGCCATTCGGCCCATCGAGTCCATGCTGGCTCTCTGCACACCGATCCAGTCAGTCCCATCTCCATGCTCTATCCCTGCAAGTTTACTTCCCTCGAGCGCCCATCCAATTTCCTTTTGAAATCGTTCATCGTCTCCGCTGCCCACCCCCCCTCGCGGGCAGCGAGTTCCAGGTCATTACCGCTCGCGGTGTAAAAAAAAAAATTCTTCCTCACACCCCCCCCCCCCTCGCCTTACGCAAAACCTTAAACCTCTGTCCTGTTCCACCTCTCCAGTCCTTGTCCCATCAGCCAATGGGAACAGCTTTTCTTTGTCCACCTTATCCAAACCTGTCACCATCTTGTCCACCTCTATCAAATACCCCCCTCAATCTCCTTTGCCCCAAGGAGAACAACCCCAGCTTCTCCAACCCCTAACCCCTGTCGCTAAAATCCCCTCATCCCTGGGACCGTTGTGGTCAATCTCCTCTGCACCCCCTTAACTCTTTATTTAATTTTAACTCTGCATCTAACCATCCCCAACCCACCCACCCACCCACCACCCTCCACAACCCCAATTTTACCCTGGGAGTGTTTGATGGGGACAGTGTAGAGGGAGCTTTACTCTGTATCTAACCCCATGCTGTACCTGTCCTGGGAGTGTTTGATGGGGACAGTGTAGAGGGAGCTTTACTCTGTATCTAACCCCGTGCTGTACCTGTACTGGGAGAGTTTGATAGGGACAGTGTAGAGGGAGCTTTAGGCTGTATCTAACCCCGTTGCTGTACCTGTCCTGGGAATGTTTGATGGGGACAGTGTAGAGGGAGCTTTACTCTGTATCTAACCCCGTGCTGTACCTGTCCTGGGAGTGTTTGATGGGGACAGTGTAGAGGAAGCTTTACTTCGTATCTAACCCAGTGCTGTACCTGTCCTGGGAGTGTTTGATGGGGACAGTGTAGAGGGAGATTTACTCTGTATCTAACCCCGTGCTGTACCTGTCCTGTGAGTGTTTGATGGGGACAGTGTAGAGGGAAATTTACTCTGTATCTAACCCTGTGCTGTACCTGTCCTGTGAGTGTTTGATGGGGACAGTGTGGAGGGAGCTTTACTCTGTATCTAACCCCGTGCTGTACCTGTCCTGGGAGTGTTTGATGGGGACAGTGTAGAGGGAGCTTTACTCTGTATCTAACCCCGTGCTGTACCTGTCCTGTGAGTGTTTGATGGGGACAGTGTAGAGGGAGCTTTACTCTGTATCTAACCCCGTGCTGTACCTGTCCTGGGAGTGTTTGATGGGGACAGTGTAGAGGGAGCTTTACTCTGTATCTAACCCCGTGCTGTACCTGTCCTGGGAGTGTTTGATGGGGACAATTATTGATTTTAACTGGGAAAGCGTTTTATTTGCTTGAATCTTTAGAAGAGGAAAACTGAACTTAAGGTGAAGACCTACTAGATGTGTCCAAATCATCCGCTTCATTAGCTTGAGGTGGCTGGGTTGCTGATGGCCAGGGGCTTTGAATTAAGCTGCTAGTGGCTGAGCGGTTTGGAGTGCTGGAGTACACTTGGTAAGGCTGCATGTTGCGTGATATGTTGACACGTCTACGCAAGCCCGCCTGGTTTTGCAACGAGGACTGTCGCTGAAGAGAAACAGGGGAGAGAAAGAAGAGGAAAGAGTTCAGCGCAACATAGCAAAAGCATCTTCAAAAAAATAATCTTGTGGTGACAGACAGGGAAAAGCTCTGCTATCTACCGAACAATCCCCACCCCCGAGATTCCCCATCCCAGAAATTCACCTCCCCGAAATTCCCTGATAATCCCCATCCCCAATAATCCCCCATCCCCGAGATTCCCCGATAATCCCCCATCCCCGAGATTCCCCAATAATCCCCCATCCCCAATAATTCCCCGATAATCTCCCATCCCCGAGATTCCCCCATCCCTGAGATTCCGAGGTTCTCCATCCCCGAGATTTCCCCCCCACCGCAAAACCAGGAATGTTGGGCCTGGCTCCTGGAAACTTGGGGGTTCCCGGATTTGAAGGCTGGGATGTCAACAGAGGGTGGGTCACCTCATGTAACCTTTGAATCCCTATCCCTATGATTTCCCAAGCCCAAGGTTACCCATCCCTGATGTTCCCCAGCTCCGTGAATCTCCGACATTCCTCATCCCCGAGGTTCCCCATCCCCATGAATCCCCGGAATTCCCCAACCCCGATGTTCTGCAACCCCAAGATTCCCTATCCCCGAGATTCTCCGACTTTCCCCAACGATTGATAAAAACAGAACTCATTCTGCCTCCGCATTAATGCAGCATCAAGGCAACAGTCTGCATTTCTGTAGCACCTTTGATGTGGTAAAACATCCCGCTTCCCAGGAGTGTTATCGGACAGAATTTGACCCCGACCCACAGGAGGTGGTGTTAGGGATGGGCGACCAAAAGCCCAGTCAAAGAGGTCAGTTTTAAGGAGCATCTTAAAGGAGGAGAGAGAGAGTGAGAGGGAGAGAGAGAGGCAGAGAGGTTTAGGGAGGGAATTCCAGAGCTTAGAGCCCCCAGGCAGCTGAAAGCACGGACACCAATAGTGGAGCGATGGGAAATCGGGGATGCACGAGAGACCGGAATTGGAGGAGTGGAGAGATCTCGGAGGGTTGCAGGGGCTGGAGGAGGTTACAGAGATAGGGAGGGGTGTAGGGGCTGGAGGAGGTTACAGAGATAGGGAGGAGTGTCGGGGCTGGAGGAGGTTACAGAGATAGGGAGGGGTGTAGGGGCTGGAGGAGGTTACAGAGATAGGGAGGGTTGTAGGGGCTGGAGGAGGTTACAGAGACAGGGAGGGTTGTAGGGGCTGGAGGAGGTTACAGAGATAGGGAGGGTTGCAGGGGCTGGAGGAGGTTACAGGGATAGGGAGGTTTGTAGGGGCTGGAGGAGGTTACAGAGATAGGGAGGGGTGTAGGGCTGGAGGAGGTTACAGAGATAGGGAGGGTTGTAGAGAGCTGGAGGAGGTTAGAGAGATAGGGAGGGTTGTAGGGGCTGGAGGAGGTTACAGAGATAGGGAGGGCTGTAGGGGCTGGAGGAGGTTACAGAGATAGGGAGGGTTGTAGGGGCTGGAGGAGGTTACAGAGATGGGGAGGGGTTGTAGAGAGCTGGAGGAGGTTACAGAGATAGGGAGGGTTGTAGGGGCTGGAGGAGGTTACAGAGATGGGGAGGGTTGTAGAGAGCTGGAGGAGGTTACAGATATAGGGAGGGTTGTAGGGGCTGGAGGAGGTTACAGAGATAGGGAGGGTTGTAGGGGCTGGAGGAGGTTAGAGAGAGAAGGGAGGCTGTGAGGACACCATGGAGGGATTTGAAAATGCCGGTGAGAACTTTATAAGTGTGCAAAGGGTTGTGTGCAGCGGAATGACACAAAGGGGAAATAGGGCTGAGGGTGTGCTCGGTGATGGGGCTGAGGTCAGGTCTGTGCCAGGGACTGTAACTGGGCAGCTGGGTGCTGAGTATCTGGACTGCCTTTCTCAGTGTGCCTCTCAACACACCGCTAGCATAGTACTGAGCCTGATGGGACGGAGCAAACCTGGGGTGGTGGGGGGTGGGGGGAGATAGTCGAATCAGCAGACCTGGGACCACAGGGCTGCGATGCTTGGGGGGCAATATCAGTCAACGTTCCCAAATCCTGCCCACTGACTCCTGCTCGAAAGTGAATTGCGATTCCACACCAAGTCGAATAGGCACGTGTAAAGTAACATCAGAGGGACCCCGTGCAATCATAGGGTGAAGGAAGAGCGTTGCCGGTATTCAATAACCCCCAGCGTCAGCTTGGCTGGCCAGTCCCCCAGCAGCCTGAACCCCCTTCCCTTCCGCCCGGACTCCCTCGCCCAACCGACATGTGACCCCAGCGCCGGGTTTACTCACAAGAGGCTGCTCCCTCAGCGGTTGTCGGCTTCCCCGAGTCGGTGAGCGCTCTGGGGGCCAGAAGCCTCCCCCAGATCCACTGCAGGTAGCTGGCGAGCACAATGACGCAGAGAAAGGTGAAGTTGGTGGCCACTCCGATGATGGCGGACGTGACGGGGAAGCAGTACAGGATGTACCTACAAGGTTGTTGTGGGGGGTGGGGGGGGGAGCGGAAGAGAGGCCGATCGAGTCGGGGTAAGAGGGGAAAGATGGGAATAGAAAAGTGGGGAGAAAGGAGAGAATGAGTGTGGGAGGCACAGACCGAGGGAGGGAGGGAGAGAGAGAGACAGAGACCGAGGGAGGGAGGGAGAGAGAGAGACAGAGACCGAGGGAGGGAGGGGAGAGAGAGGGGGGGACGAGGTGGGGACGAGGGGTGGGAGGGGGGCACGAGGGGGGCAGGGGGGAGGGGGCAGGGGGAGGGGCAGGGGGAGGGGCAGGGGGAGGGGCAGGGGGAGGGGCAGGGGAGGGGACGGAGACAGACGGGGAGGGGGACGGGGAGGGAGGGGGACGGGGAGAGGGGAGAGGGACGGACACGGACGGGGAGGGAGATAGGGAGAGGGAGGGAGATAGGGAGGGAGGGGGACGGGGAGGGAGATAGAGAGGGAGATAGAGAGGGTGATAGAGAGGGTGATAGAGAGGGAGGGGGATAGGGACGGGGAGGGAGATAGAGAGGGACGGGGAGGGAGATAGAGAGGGAGGGGGGATACGGAGGGCGAGGGAGGGGAGGAGAGCAGATTTAGCAATGTCCGTCATCTCCTTACATACCAGCTTCTTGTTGCCTTCTCTCCCTATGTTGTGGCTTCCACAAGGAGCAGCTCAGTTTCCTAGGATCTGTCTCCAGCCTCCAGAGCTGGGTGGGGTTTCACTGTGAGGACAGCCATCAGGAGCAGGGAGTCAGGTCCCTCACCGCCTGAGGGTGGGGGACAGTGTGTGGAGGCTGGGGGGACCAGCCCATCGTTCAGCTACTGTCTTTCCTGCCAACCTTTGGCTCCAATTTATTTGGCCCAGATCTGTTCTTACCCCATTGATGTTGGTTTTCCCCTCCAGTCAACCTTCCTGACTCTGGATTGTTACGTGTCCTTTTTCATAGCCTAAACCTTACGATACAATGATCAGCGTCCCCTAAATCTTCTCCCGCTGACACTTGATTCAAAGACCCATCTCCAGAAAAAAATAGAATAGTCACTAATCCCATTGGCAATTCGTGAGATCTTACTGTGCACAAAATGGCTGCTGATGGTACCTGCCTGTTCAGTGTTGAGCACTAAGCAAACTTAGGTTGAACTTAAGTTCGCTTTCCCACCGCGCCGTGCCGCCCACACCACCCCCCCCCCCCCCCCCCCCAACCCACCCACCCCCACCACCACCAACCAGATCCCACATTGTTCCACCAGCACCACCCACAGGGGGGTCCCTGAGTGCTCCAAGCACACTGCCACCACCTCATTCCCCAGCACAAGCGGGTTTGACTGTGTGTGGCTTCACAATGGTGGTGCCTAACTCATCCCCTGCTTGAGGGCTCAACGCAGGAGGTCATTGTGCTGTGTGGTGTGTCGTTGGCAGTGGTGGGGAGGAAGCCTTGGCAGATTGGGGAAAGGGGAGGGACCGGGAGGGAGAGAGGGGGAGGGACCGGGAGGGAGAGAGGGGGAGGGACCGGGAGGGAGAGAGGGGGAGGGAGCGGGAGGGAGAGAGGGGGAGGGAGCGGGAGGGAGAGAGGGGGGAGAGAGGGGGAGGGAGCGGGAGGGAGAGAGGGGGAGGGAGGGGGAGGGAGCGGGAGGGAGAGAGGGGGAGGGAGGGGGGAGGGAGGCGGGAGGGAGAGAGGGGGAGGGAGCGGGAGGGAGAGAGGGGGAGGGAGAGAGGGGGAGGGAGCGGGAGGGTGAGGGGAGGAGAGGGGGAGGGAGCGGGAGGGAGAGAGGGGGGGACGGGGGGAGCGAGGAGGGAGGAGAGAGGGGGAGGGGAGCGGGAGGGAGAGAGGGGGAGGGAGCGGGAGGGAGAGAGGGGGAGGGAGCGGGAGAGGAGAGAGGGGGAGGGAGCGGGAGGGAGAGAGGGGGGAGGGAGCGGGAGGGAGAGAGGGGGAGGGAGCGGGAGGGGAGAGAGGGGGAGGGAGCGGGGGGAGGGGGAGGGACCGGGAGGGGGAGAGGGGGAGGGAGAGATGGAGGGGGAGAGGGAGAGGGACAGAGGGGAGGGGGAGGGGGAGGGGAGGGGTCGAGGAGGGAGGTGAAAAGATCGTTTGAGCTGATAACCAGAAGGACTTGCACTTCTATAGCACCTTTCACCACCACAGGGCGTCCCAAAGCATTTTACAGCCAACCAAGTGCTTTTTTGAAGTGTGGTCAACTCTTAAAATGTAGGAAAAGCAGCAGCCAATTTGCACACAGCAAGATCCCACAAACAGTAATGTGATTAATGACTCAGATCACCTGTATTTAGTGATGTTGGTTGAAGGATAAACATTGGCCCATAGGACACCGGGGGAGAACTCCCCTACCTGAACGTTCCGATAGTGGCCCTGTGAGATTTTTTTACGTCCACCTGAGGTGGGGGGGGACAGACGGTTTAAAATCTCATCCAAAAGACTGGCGCCTCTGACAATGCGGCAGTCCCTCAGCGCTGGAACTGGGACTGTCCGCCTGGGTGTTTCCGCTTAGGTCTCTGGAGCGGGGACTCGACCCCTCCCCCACCAATTTCTGACTCTGAGGCGAGAGGGAGACAAGACAGAGATACCCACGGAGGCATGACTGAAATAAGCTTTCAACCAACAGTTAAAATTCTAACGCTGACTAATTCCCGTCTGCTCAGTGGAAGCGTAACCATGGCAACTATGGCTGGGAGGAAGGTGGGGGTGAGAGCAAGCCATCCCTAAGCGGCAGCTGCTGTGATTTCTGCCGGCTATAATTGGAAACGCATCCACGGTGCAAAAGAGGCGATCGATTCTTGCTTGCTACAAGCCACCAAGCGCTCCCACAAATCACCCCGAACATGGACACGGAGGTGGCGAAAACCCATCAAGGAACACCCTCCCCACCCCCTGTCCTGATTACAGGCCAGATACCCCTGCCGCGCAGCGGGCGCTGGGTGCGGGAGGACATTGGGGCCCAGCCGCGATGCCCCACCCAGTCGAATAGCTGGGGGGAAGGGGGGGGGGGGGGAGTGCTAACCGCCCTTTACTCTTGGTCCCACCTTTCCCGTGATCGCCGACCCGCCCGAAAGCACCGTCTACCGGGCCCTTTTTTACCTTATGCCTGTGAAGTGGGCGTGGATCTGCAGCTGCGCCCGTAAATCTCAATGCGTTTGGTCTAGGATCTCGATCCACGGCTCCGGTCGTCGGCGTGTACTGCCCGGAGGAAACAAAGCAGACAGTCAGACCCCCTTTCGGACACGATAGCTCGGAATTCAGCGGAGGTGGGGGGTGGGTTGGGGTGGGGGGCAAGCCGGTCTTGGTGTCGGTTGGGGGGGGGGGGGGTAGGGGAGTGGGGCCACTGTGGGTTCACACCTCACAGGCCAAAAACATACCAATAACACGGAGCGCAGTCCATCTAGGCCGACGCTTCCCAGAGCCCGAGGGAACACTGCGCCGCCGGACTGGAAGTTGTAACGAGGCCCCGGGCCATTCAGCAGCATCCCCCTCCAGCAGCCTCAAACCGCAGCAGCCTCAAACCGCCAGCAGCTGGTCGTCCAATCATACTGTTTTTTGCGGGATCTTGCTGTGTGGCAAGATGGGCTGCTGCGTTTCCTACGTTACGACAGTGAGCACGCTCCGAAAAGTCCTTCACCGGCTGTGGGGCGCTTTTGTGGGGGGGGGGGGGGGGGGGGGGGGGAAAGAGGGCGGCGGGAAATACGGATTCCCACCGTCGGGGCAACACTTGGCTTAACCGAGATTTAACCGGGATCACGTCAGGGAGGAGGGGCGGCCGCACAGAGGGGCCGGCCGGAAAAAGCTGGGAACGTTCCCCTTCATTTGGAGTGGGTTAAGAGGGAGATTTAATCGGGGGCGTTTTAAAATCACGAGGGGGGGGGGGGGGTTTGGATAGAGAGAATGAGGAGAAACTGTTCCCAGTGGCAGGAGGGTCAGGAACCAGAGGGGACACAGATTGAAGAGAATCTGTAATAGAGCCAGAGGGGGAGATGAGGAGAATGTTTTTTTTTTTTTACACAGTGAGTTGTTGTGATCTGGAAGGCGCTGCCTGAAAGGGCGGTGGAAGCAGATTCAATAGGGACTGTCAAAAAGGGGGAACTGGATAAACACTTATATAAGGACTATGCGGGAATGAGGGGGGGGGGGGGGAAGGAATAGCTGTTCCAGATGGGCCGAAGATGGCCTCTGACTGAGCTGTAGGTGGGGGGATAACGTTACCTAAGTTGGACGATGAGCACAAGCATCGAGCGAGGGTTAAACACAGAGGAGGGGAGGGGGGTGGGGGGGGGTGGAGGAGAAACAGGACCGATACTGACTTTCAGAGAAAGCCCGTGGGGGGTTTAAGTGGAGGGTGGGCGGGGTGGTGGAGGGAGAGGTCATTGAAAAGCCCGCCCGGAGAATTATAGCGCTCGCCCGGGCTCTGCGTTGGGGCAGAGTAAAGATCTCATCTTCCTGACCGCCAATCGTGTCCAACCCAAAGGCATAGACACAGCGCAGGCATGCAGGCGCACGGAGAGAGCGCAGAGCTGGTGTCTCTCTCTCTCTCTCCCCGTTCCTTACCGAATCCTCCTGGTATTCGGAGTACAGCTCAATCTCGACCACTTGGGTCTGCTCCACCAGCCCCGTGACGAAAAGCGGGGCGTACACCATGGTGTCCAGAGTCTGCAGCAACCACGATTTATAATGTAACATCGCCTGCATGGGAGACAAGGCACAGGGTGGGTTACACATGGCAGGAGGCAGCACTCGTGCCCTCTTGCCCACACTCTCTCACACACGTGGGCACAGATGCCAATATTTCTCCCTCAACCAACACCACAAAAAAAAAACCAAACCAGATGATATGGGTCATTATCACATGGCTGTTTGTGGGGATCTTGTCTGCTAACCGACGACAGTTGACTACCACTTCACAGAAATATATCATTGGCCGTGAAGCGCTTTGAACCTAAGGAACAGGAGCTGGGGAAGGCCACTCAGCCCCTCAAGCCTGCTGCACCACTCAATGAGATCGGCCCTCCCCTCGGCTACACTTTCCTGACCATTCCCTGAATTTTCCAAGGCTCTGCATTCGATGGCACCAACCCCCAGCACCATCCCCACCCCCACCCCCCCAGCACCCCCCACCCCCGCCCCAACCCCTCCACCCCCACCCCAAGGCTTATAAACGGCCCGTTTGCTGCCTCTTGCTTGCCGAGGGGACTCACCGATCTGGAGACGCTGGAGATCTCTTGACCGCCCTTTGTGTAACACGCCATCCGCACCATGAACATTCCCAGGTTCTGATTGATGGGAGACTCCGGCATGAGGAGTCGGAGGGAGATTCGGTAGGGCTGTCCGTATGTCATCACCTGGGGTAAAAAAAAAAACGTGG
>JANJGN010003264.1:0-48152 GCA_026770705.1 Isurus oxyrinchus
TGTATCAATGGGTTAAACACTCACGGTGGGGGGGTTACTGTTTACAGTGGTCTGTATCAATGGGTTAAACACTCACGGTGGGGGGGTTACTGTTTACAGTGTTTGTATCAATGGGTTAAACACTCACGGTGGGGGGGGTTACTGTTTACAGTGTCTGCATCAATGGGTTAAACACTCGCAGTGGAGGTTCCTGTTTACAGTGTCTGTATCAATGGGTTAAACACTCACGGTGGGGGGTTACTGTTTACAGTGGGTCTGTATCAATGGGTTAAACACTCACGGTGGGGGGGTTACTGTTTACAGTGGGTCTGTATCAATGGGTTACACACTCACGGTGGGGGGGGTTACTGTTTACAGTGTCTGTATCAATGGGTTAAACACTCACGGTGGGGGGTTACTGTTTACAGTGTCTGTATCAATGGGTTAAACACTCACGGTGGAGGTTACTGTTTACAGTGGGTCTGTATCAATGGGTTAAACACTCATGGTGGGGGGGTTACTGTTTACAGTGTCTGTATCAATGGGTTACACACTCACGGTGGGGGGGGGGTTACTGTTTACAGTGTCTGTATCAATGGGTTAAACACTCACGGTGGGGGTTACTGTTTACAGTGGGTCTGTATCAATGGGTTACACACTCACGGTGGGGGGGTTACTGTTTACAGTGGGTCTGTATCAATGGGGTTAAACACTCACGGTGGGGGGGTTACTGTTTACAGTGGGTCTGTATCAATGGGTTACACACTCACGGTGGGGGGGTTACTGTTTACAGTGTCTGTATCAATGGGTTAAACACTCACGGTGGGGGGTTACTGTTTACAGTGTCTATCAATGGGTTAAACACTCACGGTGGGGGGGTTACTGTTTACAGTGGGTCTGTATCAATGGGTTAAACACTCACGGTGGGGGGGTTACTGTTTACAGTGTCTGTATCAATGGGTTAAACACTCACGGTGGGGGGGGGTTACTGTTTACAGTGTCTGTATCAATGGGTTACACACTCACGGTGGGGGGGTTACTGTTTACAGTGGGTCTGTATCAATGGGTTAAACACTCACGGTGGAGGTTCCTGTTTACAGTGATCTGTATCAATGGGTTAAACACTCACGGTGGGGGGGTTACTGTTTACAGTGTCTGTATCAATGGGTTAAACACTCACGGTGGGGGGGTTACTGTTTACAGTGTCTGTATCAATGGGTTACACACTCACGGTGGGGGTTACTGTTTACAGTGTCTGTATCAATGGGTTACACACTCACGGTGGGGGGGTTACTGTTTACAGTGGGTCTGTATCAATGGGTTAAACACTCACGGTGGGGGTTACTGTTTACAGTGTCTGTATCAATGGGTTAAACACTCACGGTGGGGGGGTTACTGTTTACAGTGTCTGTATCAATGGGTTACACACTCACGGTGGGGGGGTTACTGTTTACAGTGGGTCTGTATCAATGGGTTAAACACTCACGGTGGGGGTTACTGTTTACAGTGTCTGTATCAATGGGTTAAACACTCACGGTGGGGGGGTTACTGTTTTACAGTGTCTGTATCAATGGGTTAAACACTCACGGTGGGGGGGTTACTGTTTACAGTGTCTGTATCAATGGGTTAAACACTCACGGTGGGGGGGTTACTGTTTACAGTGTCTGTATCAATGGGTTACACACTCACGGTGGGGGGTTACTGTTTACAGTGTCTGTATCAATGGGTTACACACTCACGGTGGGGGGGTTACTGTTTACAGTGGGTCTGTATCAATGGGTTAAACACTCACGGTGGGGGTTACTGTTTACAGTGTCTATATCAATGGGTTAAACACTCACGGTGGGGGGGGTTACTGTTTACAGTGTCTGTATCAATGGGTTAAACACTCACGGTGGGGGGGTTACTGTTTACAGTGTCTGTATCAATGGGTTTAAACACTCACGGTGGGGGGGTTACTGTTTACAGTGGGTCTGTATCAATGGGTTAAACACTCACGGTGGGGGGGTTACTGTTTACAGTGGGTCTGTATCAATGGGTTACACACTCACGGTGGAGGTTACTGTTTACAGTGTCTGTATCAATGGGTTTAAACACTCACGGTGGGGGGGGGTTACTGTTTACAGTGTCTGTATCAATGGGTTAAACACTCACGGTGGGGGGGTTACTGTTTACAGTGGGTCTGTATCAATGGGTTAAACACTCACGGTGGGGGGGTTACTGTTTACAGTGTCTGTATCAATGGGTTTAAACACTCACGGTGGGGGGGTTACCGTTTACAGTGTCTGTATCAATGGGTTACACACTCACGGTGGGGGGGGTTACCGTTTACAGTGTCTGTATCAATGGGTTAAACACTCACGGTGGGGGGGTTACTGTTTACAGTGGGTCTGTATCAATGGGTTAAACACTCACGGTGGGGAGGTTACTGTTTACAGTGTCTGTATCAATGGGTTAAACACTCACGGTGGGGGGGGTTACTGTTTACAGTGTCTGTATCAATGGGTTAAACACTCACGGTGGGGGGGTTACTGTTTACAGTGTCTATCAATGGGTTAAACACTCACGGTGGGGGGGGGTTACTGTTTACAGTGTCTGTATCAATGGGTTAAACACTCACGGTGGGGGGGTTACTGTTTACAGTGTCTGTATCAATGGGTTACACACTCACGGTGGGGGGGGTTACTATTTACAGTGGGTCTGTATCAATGGGTTACACACTCACGGTGGGGGGGTTACTGTTTACAGTGGGTCTGTATCAATGGGTTACACACTCACGGTGGGGGGCGTTACTGTTTACAGTGTCTGTATCAATGGGTTACACACTCACGGTGGGGGGGGTTACTGTTTACAGTGTTTGTATCAATGGGTTACACACTCACGGTGGAGGTTACTGTTTACAGTGTCTGTATCAATGGGTTAAACACTCACGGTGGGGGGGTTACTGTTTACAGTGTCTGTATCAATGGGTTAAACACTCACGGTGGGGGGGTTACTGTTTACAGTGGGTCTGTATCAATGGGTTAAACACTCACGGTGGGGGGGGTTACTGTTTACAGTGGGTCTGTATCAATGGGTTACACACTCACGGTGGGGGGGTTACTGTTTACAGTGTCTGTATCAATGGGTTAAACACTCACGGTGGGGGTTACTGTTTACAGTGTCTGTATCAATGGGTTAAACACTCACGGTGGGGGTTTACTGTTTACAGTGTCTGTATCAATGGGTTAAACACTCACGGTGGGGGGGTTACTGTTTACAGTGGGTCTGTATCAATGGGTTACACACTCACGGTGGGGGGGTTACTGTTTACAGTGGGTCTGTATCAATGGGTTACACACTCACGGTGGGGGGGGTTACTGTTTACAGTGTCTGTATCAATGGGTTAAACACTCAGGGTGGGGGGGGTTACTGTTTACAGTGTCTGTATCAATGGGTTAAACACTCACGGTGGGGGGGTTACTGTTTACAGTGTCTGTATCAATGGGTTACACACTCACGGTGGGGGGGTTACTGTTTACAGTGGGTCTGTATCAATGGGTTACACACTCACGGTGGGGGGGTTACTGTTTACAGTGGGTCTGTATCAATGGGTTACACACTCACGGTGGGGGGGTTACTGTTTACAGTGTCTGTATCAATGGGTTAAACACTCACGGTGGGGGGGGTTACTGTTTACAGTGTCTGTATCAATGGGTTAAACACTCACGGGTGGGGGGGTTACTGTTTACAGTGGGTCTGTATCAATGGGTTACACACTCACGGTGGGGGGTTACTGTTTACAGTTCTGTATCAATGGGTTAAACACTCACGGTGGGGGTTACTGTTTACAGTGGGTCTGTATCAATGGGTTAAACACTCACGGTGGAGGTTACTGTTTACAGTGTCTGTATCAATGGGTTAAACACTCACGGTGGGGGGGGTTACTGTTTACAGTGGGTCTGTATCAATGGGTTAAACACTCACGGTGGGGGGGGTTACTGTTTACAGTGTCTGTATCAATGGGTTAAACACTCACGGTGGGGGGGTTACTGTTTACAGTGTCTGTATCAATGGGTTAAACACTCACGGTGGGGGGTTACTGTTTACAGTGTCTGTATCAATGGGTTACACACTCACGGTGGGGGGGGTTACTGTTTACAGTGGGTCTGTATCAATGGGTTAAACACTCACGGTGGGGGGGTTACTGTTTACAGTGGGTCTGTATCAATGGGTTAAACACTCACGGTGGGGGGGGTTACTGTTTACAGGGGGGTCTGTATCAATGGGTTACACACTCACGGTGGGGGGGTTACTGTTTACAGTGGGTCTGTATCAATGGGTTAAACACTCACGGTGGGGGGGTTACTGTTTACAGTGGGTCTGTATCAATGGGTTAAACACTCACGGTGGGGCGGGTTACTGTTTACAGTGGGTCTGTATCAATGGGTTACACACTCACGGTGGGGGGGTTACTGTTTACAGTGGGTCTGTATCAATGGGTTAAACACTCACGGTGGGGGGGTTACTGTTTACAGTGGGTCTGTATCAATGGGTTAAACACTCACGGTGGGGGGGTTACTGTTTACAGTGGGTCTGTATCAATGGGTTACACACTCACGGTGGGGGGGTTACTGTTTACAGTGGGTCTGTATCAATGGGTTACACACTCACGGTGGGGGGGTTACTGTTTACAGTGGGTGTGTATCAATGGGTTAAACACTCACGGTGGGGGGGTTACTGTTTACAGTGTCTGTGTCAATGGGTTACACACTCACGGTGGGGGGGTTACTGTTTACAGTGTCTGTATCAATGGGTTAAACACTCACGGTGGGGGGGGTTACTGTTTACAGTGGGTGTGTATCAATGGGTTTAAACACTCACGGTGGGGGGGTTACTGTTTACAGTGGGTCTGTACCAAGGGGATAAACTTGCACTTACCTATGTTTCTTTTTACTTTTCGACTTCGACTGAGACCTACAAATCAAAGAGAAGGGGGGGGAGATTAAAACCTGCGCCCGGCGGCGGCGGTGAGCTGGGTGTTTACGTGAGCCCGGCCCAGTGGCGGAAAAGCCTCACCCCCGCCCCCCGCCCCCGCCCCCCCCCACCCTCCCCAACGCGTCGCTCCTACCTGCCCTTCTTCTTGGAGCTTTTTTTCTTCTTCTCCTTGGAGCGGGCGGACGGACTCGCCGACCTGCAAGGGGCCCAGAAAGAAGCCGGGGGTCAGTCAGAATTCCGGGAGAGCGCGGGGTCAGAGGGAGCGAGAGAGGTGCAGACTCCGCGCGCTACAGGCAGGCGTCCGGCTAGCGCCCCCTTCGCTCCCGGGTACCGGGCTCGGGAGCCGTCGAGGGCGGCGGGAAGGCGGAGGGTCGCCACGCCGGAGCTTCTCGTCTCGCACTCGTCGGGACAAGGGCCGCCGGCGGAGAGGGTGGCACGGCCAGAAGCCGCGGGCTCGCCGAGCTCCCGGGGTAACTCGAAGAAACGCGCGAGGCTCCAACGTATTCCTCCCCCCTTGCGCAGAACGGCTCCCTCGCCTGCCAAGCTTCCGGCAGGTATAAACGGGCCACGTTATGGCCTCGAACGGCTCTCTTTCACCTGCTCGGTAAGCACCGCTTTCGGCGCGCTCAGGATTGTTCATCAAGTGCTCACGCGAAGCTCCAGCAACATCGCTCTTTTCAGCCATGTTCGGTCGTGTATGGAGGGGGTCCTCCAAACGATTGGGGCCCTCACGCCAGCAGCGCCTCCCGGAGTGAGGGGATTGTTTGGGGGGTGGGGGCGGGGCATGTGGGGCGGGGTAAGGAGGCCAAGAGCAGGGCCTGGACGGGGGTGGGGGAGGGGGGGGTGAGGGGGGTATGAACAAAAATTTTTTTAAAAAGAGACCGGATTGAGGTGCGGCTCGCAGCTGAACCTCCCCCGCACCCCCCACCCCCCCCCCCCCGCTCATTTGCGTCGCTCCTCCCGAACCAACTGCTCCCCTCGGCGCCCCCAAATCCGGACTCACCGACCCCGGCTCCGAGCTTTCTTCTTCTTCCTCCTTTTGGGCGAAGGGGGATCGCGACCGGACCAGTCTCGCGGATGATGCTGCGGCGACAAAAAGGGAGAGGCAAAAAAAATGAGGTGGGGGGGGGGGGGGGGGGGGTGGGGGGAGAGGTGGTTGTTGAGTCACGTTTAAATAAAAAAAGACACGCTGTCAAAGCTTTTCACCTGGCACTCATCAGGACAGATGCGAGAATGCCAAATATCAAACAACAATTTATACCGCGCGAGGAAAGGGTAAGGGGTTGGCAAGCCGGCTTCGATTGGTCATGGGCGTTGCCGTGGAGAATGCGCCAGGGACCGATTGTTCCCGCCCCCACCCCCCCCCCGGCACTTCTGTTCAGTTCAGGGAAGCGGCGCAAAGCCTGGGCGTGTTCCTTCCTGTTGGCAGAGGGCGCGACCCTGCACACGGACTGGACGCAGCTTCTAGCACCCGTTAAGCGAGGCCCCACCGACAGTCTTCCAATCGGCCGTCGGCGCTGACTCTCGGCGCGCTCGGGGGTTGCCCAGCAGGTGCTGCCCGGCCGCGGAATCCCATCAAACGCAGGCGCTGCGTTCCCGGCTCTGCGGCGGGCGGGCAGCGGCTCGGCTCGCTTCGCCCCTTGTTCGCGTTTTCCGCTACCCTTCCAGAGATAGAGAGAAATAGAGAGTTTTGCGGGGGGGGGGGGGGGGGGTCGACGCCGGGTCCCCCGCGCTCTCGACCGGCCCCGCCTACCCGTGCTGCTTCTGCTGGTCACTCTTGCCGGCCGCCCTCTTGCGCGCGCCTCTTGGGGTCGAAGGAGCTGCCGTCCAGAAGGAGCTGCCGTCCACGTAGCTGTCGCTGATGCCAAAGGCCGCCCTCAGCCGCTCATTCTTCTTCTCGTTGGCCTCGGCCAGTTGGTGAGTCTCGCCGACACTGAGGAGGGGGGGGGGGGAGGAGAAACGGCAGGCTTGAGAAACCCCGCACCTGTGCTCCGCACACGCACACACGCGCACACAAGGGCCGATCCCGCCGGAAGTAAGCGGGGAGCGGGTCGCTCGGCACCCTCGAGCCTCCACCTCCACTCGGTTAAGGACGTGGCTGATCGGACTGTGGCCTTCACTCCGCTTTCCTGTCTGTCTCCCCACCCCCCCCCCCCCCCCCCCACCCCCACCCGACCCTCGCCTCCCCCTTGTCGATCAGAAACCCGCCTCGCCCGGCCTTGAGTGTATCCGACAGCCCCCGGCCTCCGCTGCCCTCTGAGGGAGGGGAGAGAATCCCACAGACTGACCCCCCTCTGGGAGAAGAAATTCCTCCTCCTCTCCGTCTTCGACGGGAGACCCCCCTCGTTCTGAAACTGTGCCCCCTTCCTCCCTCCTCGTTCTAGATTCCCTCCCCATCCCCACACGAGGGGGGGAAACCTCCTCCCAGCATCCACCCTGTCGAGCCCCCTACCCCCCCACTCCTCAGAATCTTTTCTGTCTCTATAAGATCGCCTCTCGTTCTTCTAAACTCCAACGGGTAACAGGGCCCGACCTGCTCAACCTCTCTCTTCACGAGACAAGCCCCCCCCCCCCATCCCCCGCCCGCCCCCCTTCGTCCCAGGAATCGGCCGAGAGAAACTCCTCGGATCGATCAGCCTCCAGTGTAAATTTTATCCTTTCTTAAGTCGGGGATCTTATTGTGAGGATTAAAAGGGCGATGGAGGCTGGAGGGGAGGGGGGGGAGCGGGGTGTAGATAAGGGGGAAATCACTTATTCAGGGGAGGGGAGGGGAAGGTGGGGAGGGGGGGGGGGGGGTACAATTTGGTTCGAGAAGGTTAAAATTAAGAGCCAGGGCCTTTGGGAGTTCAGTCAGGAAATCGGGTGGTGGACGTTGGGGAGGACGTTTCCTCTTGTGGGAGAATCTAGAACTGGGGGAGGAGGTGGGGCGGGGGGGTGTCACAGTTAAAAACAAGGGGTGGCCCGTTTAACTCGGAGGGCGAAAGGCCGACGGTGGGGGGGGGGGGGGGGGGGGGGGGGGGGGGGGGGGGGGGGGGGTAGGCGGGGCCGCCAAGTTGAGGTTACAAGCAGATCAGCCACGATAGTGCCGGCTCAAAGGGCCGAATGGCCTCGGCCAGCATCACCACCGCCCCCCCCCCTCTTTAAATCAGACACAATTACCATCGTAATCAGACTCAAGCCTTCTCATTATCGCACGTGGTGACGTCGAACCTCAAACTCCATCCGCAACGTGCGCTGAAAGCAAGAAATCTGAACTCGTTCTCATTTTTTCCGATCGGTGCAACTACACTTTACACACCTGTGATCCAAACCTGACCTTGCTTGTCAAATCCTCCCAGCTTTTTGCCAGAGAGGTTCTAACCATCGCCTCCCCCTGGCATTGAACGGCATTACCATCGCTTAATTGCCTCCCCGCACCCCCCCCATCCTCAACATCCTAGGGTGGAGGGGGGGTGGTGGTGGTGGAGGGTTGGGGGGTGACCATTGACCAGAAACTGAACTGGGACCAGCCCTATGAATACTGCGGCTACAAGAGCAGCTCAGAGGCTGGGAATCCTGCGGAGAGTAACTCACCTCCTGACTCCCCAAAGCCTGTCCACCATCTACAAGGCACAAGTCAGGAGTGTGATGGGACACTCCCCACTTGCCTGGATAAAGTGCAGCTCCCACAACACTCAAGAATCAGAGGGTCTACAAAAGAGACAGGCTTTTCAAACCGGACGGTCAGCAAGGGGTGCGCGAGGAGACAGGCGACGAGGCCGGCGTGGGACGGAGTGAGTGAGTCGCAAATTAAGTTCACGTGGGAATTCAATGCACGGGGAAGCAGGTGTAGTGTACACGGTAATTATTCTAAATCCATTAAGTGAATAATCGAATTAAGTTAACTGAATAAATAAGTAACAGTGGCAGGACAGATGTTATGTTGCAGCTGTGGAATGTGGGGTTTTGGGGTGCCAAGGCGATCCATGACAAACACGTCTGCAGAAGGCACGGGCGGCTGGAGGAATTCCGGAGCAGGGTTATTGAGCTGGAGGCCGAACTGCAGACACTGCGCAACATGGCGGGGAGGGGAGGGGGGCAAGAAATACTTGGACACTTTGTTCCAAAAGATGGTCACGCTTCTTAAGAGTCTGTCTGGGTCAGCAGCGAGGGGGAGGAGGATGTAACCGTGAGTGAGGCAGGTAATGGGACCGAGTGGACAGTAGTAGAGGAGCCTCAAGACTTTGCAGCTGTCAAACAGGTTTGAGGTGCCCACAACCTGTGTGGACGAAAGCGAGGTCTGCAAGGTGGATGAGCAAGTTGGCCATGGCACCATGGTACAGGAAGCCGTGGGGGAGTAAGCAGGCATGTAGTGGTAGTAGGGGACAGTATAGTGAGGGGCGGGGGGGGGGGAGGGGGGGGGGGGGGATTGACACTGTTCTCTGCAACAAAGAGCGAGAGTCCTGGCGCTGTGTGTTGCCTGCCCGGTGCCAGGGTTCGGGACGTCTGCTCAGGGCTGGAGAGGAGCTTGCAGTGGGATGGGGGAGGATCCCGTTGTCGTGGTCCATGTAGGTACCAAACGACTTGGGGCAGGACAAGGAAAGAGGTTCTGCGTAGTCAGTACAAAGAGCGAGGTACCAATTAAGAAGCAGAACCTCAAAGGTAATAACCTCTGGGATTATTACCTGAGCCACGTGCAACATTAGCATGGAGCAAATAAGATGAGAGAAATGAATGGGTGGCTCAAACGCTGGTGTGGGAGAAGTGGGTTCCTGTTTTTGTGGGGCACTTGCTTGAGTAATGGGGAAAGTGGGGGCTGTGCCATTGGGACTGACTACACCTGAACTGGGCTGGTACCACTGTTCCTGCGAATTGCGTAACTAGAGAAGTAGAGAGGGTTTTGAACTGAAGTTGGCAGGGGTGGGGGGGGGGGGCGGTGTTTGGCAGGGGTGAGGGTTCAAGCTTGGGTTGATGTGGCAGGTCAAGGGGTAGATTCAAGGCAAAGAGTAATATGGGAAATGAGGGTCATAGTTGAGCAGGAAGGGTCGGAGAGAGATAAACCTAAGAATATCCCATAGCAAGACTAGATTTTACAAAGATAACAAAAAGACAAAACTAAAGGCTCTGTATCCGAATGCGCAAAGCATTCATCACAAAGTAAATGAATTGATAACGCACATTGAAGTGAATAGATATGATCTGATAGCCATTAGGGAGACATGGCTGCAGGATGGTAAGGACTGGGTCCTGAATATTGAGGGGTATGTGATATTCAAGAAGAATAGAAAGCAGGTAAAGGTGGAGGGGTAGCACTGTTGATCAAGGAGGGCATTGGCGCAACGGTTAGAGATGAGCTTGCTTCAGGAGATCAGGGTGTAGAACCAGTTCAGGTGGAGATGAGGAACCAGTAGGGAAAAGAAGTCACTGGTGGGAATGGTCTGCAGGCCCTCCCCAACAGCAATCACAACTTAGGACAAAGTATATAAGAAGAAATATTGGGTGCTTGTGATAAAGGGACAGCAATAACCATGGGTGATTTTAATCCACGTACAAACTGGAAAAAAATCAGATTCGAAACAGCAGCCTGGATGAAGAGTTCATTGAATGCTTTTTAAGAGCATCACGTTCTGGAACCAACCAGAGATCAGGGTGAGCAGGTTATATTAGACTTGGTATTGTGTAATGTGGCAGGATCAATTAATGACCTCAGGGTAAAGGTACCCCTGGGTAGCAGCAACCACAATATGATTGAATTTTACGTGCAGTTTGAAAGGGAGAAGAGTGGGTCTAAAACTAGTTTCATAAACTTAAATAAGGGCAACTATGTGGGGATGAGAGCTGAGCTAGCTGAAGTGAACTGGGATACAAGGGGATGGGGACTGGGATACTGGGGATGGATCAAAAGAGAAGCAGTGGCAGATATTTAAGGGGGTATTTCAGATAACTCAGAATAAGTACATTCCTACTGTAAAGAAAAATTCTAAGGGGAGGACCCACCATCCGTGGTTAACTAAAGAGGTTAAGGAAAGCGTCAAACTTAAGGAAAAAGCGTATAACTGTGCAAAGATGAGCGGCAGGGCAGATGGTTGGTCAGAACATAAAGAACGGCAGAGAATGGCAGGAAGGTTAATCTGGAGAAAGAAATTAGAGTATGAAAGGAAGCTAACTAGAAATGGAAAAATAGACAGCAAGAGTTTCTAAAGGTATTTAAAAAGGAAAAGTAAAGCGAGCGTTGGCCCGCTAGAGAGCGACAGCGGGGAGTTAATATGTCATGAAGCTATTAATGTATATATTATTGGAAAATATTTTTCTGTTAGAATAGAGGTTTTGTCTGTGGGTGTGTCTTAATTGGATGAAAGCCAGCTGGTCTGGGTGCTTTGATACGCACTAGTTTTGAGATGTAAACAGAGAGGTAGGGTTCATTTGTACTTTTTGAATAGAGCATTCAAGGAGTGGGGTGAAAACTGAAGCCTATCTAGCAGCTACCAAGCAATATGTTTAGATTACTAATAAAAATGGTACCATGAAAGGGGTTTCACTGTCAGAGAGGTTTAGTTCAGACGTTGGCGATACTATGAAAATTTACACTCAAAGGGGCTGGTGTGGGTATAACTTCAGCAGTTTTGTGTGTGCAGAGCAGAGGCAATGTGAGATCTACTGTAAGCCGACAACTGTCTCCACAGGAACCAAAGTGAAAAGAACCTCATTTTGAATTCGTAAGGTGAGAATGCTTTGCCTGGTGCCTGGTTAAGTGTATGGGTTGCTGTTGCCTGAAATGGAGATTAGTTTGGGGGTTTAAAAGTTATGATAGTAGCAATTTGTAGTCATGCATATATATATCTATATATTTTTTTTTTAAACCTGCGTAACTTAATAAAATGTTTTGTTTAGTTTTATGTAAAACCTCCCGAGAACTGGTGGCCTGATTCCTGGACGTAGAGCTGCATCTCAAACATAAGACTTAAAAATTATAGGTTATGACGGTTGTTTCAAGTTTCCCTCTGGGGTTTTTAAATAACTCCGCTTTACCAACTGCATCGGTCGTCACAAATAGTAGAAAATATGGAAACGGCGGGTGAAATGAACAAACAATTTGCTTCTGTCTTCACCACAGGGGATACAAAATACATTCCAGTGAAGTTGTAAGTCAGGGAGTGAAAAGGGGGGTAGTTTTGTGAGATTACACTCGCTGGGCAAACGGTACTGAGCAAACTGGTGGAGCTGTGGGCTGACAAGACTCTGGGTCCTGATGCACTTCATCCTAGGGTCTTAAACGAGGTGGTTAACGAGCCGCCAAATGCGTTGGTGTTAATTTTCCAAAATTCCCCAGATTCTGGAAGGCTTCCATCTGACTGAGGAGTAGCAAATATAACCCCTGTGTTCAAGAAAGGAGGGAGGCAGAAAACAGGAAACTATAGGCCAGTTAACTCGACGTCAGTTGTGGGGGAAGGCGTTGGAATCGATCATTCAGGGAGGTTATAGCTGGGCACTTAGTGAAAACTCAAGGTAACTGGGAAGAGTCAGCATGGTTATGTGAAAGGGAAATAACGCTTAGCCAATTTCTTGGAGTTCTTTGAAAGAGTGACACGCGCTGTGGGTGAAGGGGAACCTGTAGACGTGCTGAACTTGGATTTCCAGAAGACGTTTGATAAGGCGCTACGTGGAAAATAAAAACGCATGGTGTAGGGAGTAACGTGTTAGCCTAGATAGAAGATTGGCTGGCTGGCAGAAAACAGAGAGTCTGCATAAATGGGTCTTTCTCGGACTGGCAGGATGGAACGAGTGGACACCCGCAGGGGGCTGTGCTGGGGCCTCAACCTTTTACAATTTATAATAATCACTCAGATGAGGCGGTTGAAGGCCTGGTAGCTAAATTTGCAGGTGACACAAAGACAGGCAGGAAAGTATGTCGTGAAGAGGACATAAGGAGGTGGCAGGCAGACACAGATAGGTTGAGTGAGTGGGCCAAAATATGCCAGATGCAGTATGACGTAGGAAAATGTGAAGCTGTTCCATGGGCAGGAAGGACAGAAAAGGCGGAGGTACTCACACTGTCCGGGTTTTTGGCTCCTCTTTGCCCTGGCTTCCGTCTTTTTCCACCAGCATCTGTCGAAAGGTTGCCACCTTCTGTTGGATCTCCTCCTCTGAATACCTGAGGCAGAAGAGAAAAGCGTCCCCAATGTCAGGTCCTGATGGCTGTCAATCAACCAGAGACAGTAATCTGCCTGGTAAGGAGCGTAATACCAAACCACTGCGCCCCCACCACTGGACACAATCCCAACAGACCCAAACCCCTTCCCGTTCACTCCCATTGTACACAATCCCAACAGACACAAACCCCTTCCCGTTCACTCCCACTGTACACAATCCCAATGGACACAAACCCCTTCCCGTTCACTCCCACTGTACACAATCCCAATGGACCCAAACCCCTTCCCGTTCACTCCCATTGTACACAATCCCAATGGACCCAAACCCCTTCCCGTTCACCCCCACAGTACACAATCCCAACGGACCCAAACCCCTTCCCGTTCACTCCCACTGTACACAATCCCAACAGACCCAAACCCCTTCCCGTTCACTCCCATTGTACACAATCCCAATGGACACAAACCCCTTCCCGTTCACCCCCACTGTACACAATCCCAATGGACCCAAACCCCTTCCCCTTCACTCCCACCGTACACAGTCCCAATGGACCGAAACCCCTTCCCCTTCAATCCCACTGTACACAATCCCAATGGACCCAAACTCCTTCCCGTTCACTCCCACTGTACACAATTCCAATGGACCCAAACCCCTTCCCGTTCACTCCCACTGTACACAATCTCAACGGACCTAAACCCCTTCCCGTTCACTCCCACTGTACACAACCCCAATGGACCCAAACCCCTTCCCATTCACTCCCACTGTACACAACCCCAATGGACCCAAACCCCTTCCCATTCACTCCCACTGTACACAATCCCAACAGACACAAACCCCTTCCCGTTCACTCCCACCGTACACAGTACCAATGGACCCAAACCCCTTCCCGTTCACTCCCACTGTACACAATCCCAATGGACCCAAACCCCTTCCCGTTCACTCCCACTGTACACAATCCCAATGGACCCAAACCCCTTCCCGTTCACTCCCACTGGACACAATTCCAATGGACCCAAACCCCTTCCCGTTCACTCCCACTGTACACAATCCCAATGGACCCAAACCCCTTCCCGTTCACTCCCACCGTACACAATCCCAATGGACCCAAACCCCTTCCCGTTCACTCCCACTGTACACAGTCCCAAAGGACCCAAACCCCTTCCCCTTCACTCCCACCGTACACAGTCCCAATGGACCTAAACCCCTTCCCCTTCACTTCCACTGTACACAGTCCCAATGGACCCAAATCCCTTCCCGTTCACTCCCACCGTACACAATCCCAACAGACACAAACCCCTTCCCGTTCACTCCCACCATACACAGTACCAATGGACCCAAACCCCTTCCCGTTCACTCCCACTGTACACAATCCCAATGGACCCAAACCCCTTCCCGTTCACTCCCACTGTACACAATCCCAATGGACCCAAACCCCTTCCCGTTCACTCCCACTGTACACAATCCCAATCCCAAACCCCTTCCCGTTCACTCCCACTGTACACAATCCCAATGGATCCAAACCCCTTCCCCTTCACTCCCACCGTACACAATCCCAATGGACCCAAACCCCTTCCCCTTCACTCCCACTGTACACAATCCCAATGGACCCAAACCCCTTCCCCTTCACTCCCACTGTACACAATCCCAATGGACCCAAACCCCTTCCCGTTCACTCCCACTGTACACAATCCCAATGGACCCAAACCCCTTCCCGTTCACTCCCACTGTACACAATCCCAATGGACCCAAACCCCTTCCCGTTCACTCCCACTGTACACAATCCCAATGGACCCAAACCCCTTCCTGTTCACTCCCACTGTACACAATCCCAATGGACCCAAACCCCTTCCCGCTCACTCCCACCGTACACAATCCCAACGGACCCAAACCCCTTCCCGTTCACTCCCACTGTACACAACCCCAATGGACCCAAACCCCTTCCCGTTCACCCCCACTGTACACAACCCCAATGGACCCAAACCCCTTCCCGTTCACCCCCACTGTACACAGTCCCAACAGACACAAACCCCTTCCCCTTCACTCCCACTGTACACAATCCCAATGGACCCAAACCCCTTCCCGTTCACTCCCACTGTACACAATCCCAATGGACCCAAACCCCTTCCCGTTCACTCCCACTGTACACAATCCCAATGGACCCAAACCCCTTCCCGTTCACTCCCACTGTACACAATCCCAATGGACCCAAACCCCTTCCCGTTCACTCCCACTGTACACAATCCCAATGGACCCAAACCCCTTCCCGTTCACTCCCACTGTACACAATCCCAATGGACCCAAACCCCTTCCCCTTCACTCCCATTGTACACAACCCCAACAGACCCAAACCACTTCCCGTTCACCCCCACTGTACACAATCCCAATGGAGCCAAACCCCTTCCCGTTCACTCCCACCGTACACAATCCCAATGGACACAAACCCCTTCCCGCTCACTCCCACCGTACACAATCCCAATGGACCCAAACCCCTTCCCGTTCACTCCCACTGTACACAATCCCAATGGACCCAAACCCCTTCCCGTTCACTCCCACTGTACACAATCCCAATGGACCCAAACCCCTTCCCCTTCACTCCCACTGTACACAATCCCAATGGACCCAAACCCCTTCCCGTTCACTCCCACTGTACACAATCCCAATGGACCCAAACCCCTTCCCGTTCACTCCCACCGTACACAATCCCAATGGACCCAAACCCCTTTCCTGCTCACTCCCACTTACCCCTGCTCCTCCATCAAGTCTTCCAGTTCGATGCACTTGAGCTCCACCTTCCGCTTTCGCTCGTGGTCCAGGATGTCCTGGTTAGGCTTCTTCACCAGGCCGGACTCCAGCTTCTTCAGCTCCTCCTCCGACTTATAATCCACCCGGTCCTTCTTGTGGCGGACGGAGGACAGGTTCCGCTGGACGTAGCCATTGGTGCCGCTCCCCCTTGGGGTGGGCAGGCCAATGCCGTTGTACATGGTGGGGCGGCGCTGCCACTACTCACTGCTGTGGGGGGAATAGGGAGAGAAAGAAGGAAGAGAAAAGGGTCAACGAGAGAGAGAGAGAGAGTAGGGTGACAGGGCCATTGCAAACAGCACCCGCGCTCAATTGCCCCCACCTCCCCAATAAGAGTGGCATAGCTCATCCCCCACTGTGTTGTGAGTGCTTTAACACTGTCAGGCACAGGTTCAAATCCCTCCATAACCAGCGCCGCCCCCCACCCCCCAACCAGCCTGTCCCCCACACCCATCGCTGCATCCTTCTAACCCCAACACCCGCCACTCGCCCCCACCCACTGCAGTGAGTAACTCACCTCCTGACTGCCCACATCCTGTCCACCATCTACAATACACAAGTCAGGAGTGTGATGGGACGCTCCCCACTTGCCTGGATGAGTGCGGCTCCCACAACACTCAAGAAGCTCGACACCGTCCAGGACAAAGCAGCCCCCCCCCCCCCGCTCAATCAGCCCCCCATCCACAAACATTCACTCCCTCCACCACCGACGCACAGTGGCAGCAGTGTGTGTACCAGCTACAAGATGCACAGCAGCAACTCGCCAAGGCTCCTCAGACAGCGCCGCTCAAACGCATGACCTCTACCATCTAGAAGGACAAGGGCAGCAGGCACATGGGGAACACCACCACCTGGAAATTCCCCTCCGAGCCCCTCACCATCCCGCCTTGGAAATATATTGGCCGCCTTCATTGTCACTGGGGTCAAGTCCTGGAACTCCCTCCCGAACAGCACCTACACCACACAGACAAAATCCTGGAACTCCCTCCCTAACAGCGCCGTGGGTGTACCAACACCACACAGACAAAATCCTGGAACTCCCTCCCTAACAGCACCGTGGGTGTACCAACACCACACAGACAAAATCCTGGAACTCCCTCCCTAACAGAACTGTGGGTGTACCTACATCACACGGACAAAATCCTGGAACACCCTCCCTAACAGCGCCGTGGGTGTACCTACACCACGCGGACAAAATCCTGGAACTGCCTCCCTAACAGCGCCGTGGGTGTACCTACACCACGCGGACAAAATCCTGGAACTGCCTCCCTAACAGCGCCGTGGGTATACCTACACCACACGGACAAAATCTTGGAACTGCCTCCCTAACAGCACCGTGGGTGTACCTACACCACACGGGACTGCAGCAGCTCACCGCCACATTCTCAAGCGGCAATGAGGGACGGGCAAGAAATGTTGGCCTAGCCAGCGATGCCTATATCCCATGAATGAATTTTAAAAATTCAATTGATGGGCAATTTGGACCTCAACATCCCCTCATCTGCCAACATTTCTCTCACTTACTGTTTCTGGGAGCTTGCTGTGCACAGAACGGGGTTACTGCGTAACAAGGCTTCGGAAGGTCTTTCAACTATAAAAATGTATGAGCCCTCTTTTAAAAAGCTGCTGGGCTGAAATCCTTTGTTTTCAGGGTCCCAATTTCAAATCTCCCCCCCCCCACCCATTCGATTTTCCCACGTCAACGGTCACGATGTACTTGTGGACTCCAAACTGCAGGAGGCACTGTGGGGCTCCTGGCACAACTCAGCACCCACGCCGCCTGGTGTGAAATAAAAACCCACCATCCGCGGGACGCGAAGGCTATCGGGAGGGCGCAGAAAAGATGCGAGAAAGGCACCGGAACTGAGCGATTATAACCACGTGGGTGGGTCAGGGAAGCGCCCAACAGCCACCCCACCACACCGTTCCCCCCCACCCCCCCCCCCCCTCTCAGAATCTAATCTGTCTCGATAAGATCGCCTCTCGTTCTTCTAAACCCCAACGGGTAACAGAGCCCGACCTGCTCAACCTCTCCTCATGAGACAAACCCCCCCCTTCGCCCCAGGAATCGGCCGAGTGAAGCTTCTCTGAACGGCCTCCGGCGCGAGTCTGTCCCCTCCTTAAGTAAGGAGACCGAAACCGTCCGCAGCGCCCCCAGGAGCGGCCTCACCCAACGCCCCCGGACAGTCGGAGCGAGACTCGCAAGACTTCCTGACTTTTCTACTCCACCTTCGCTGTGAAGGCTAACGTTCCACTCCCGAATCACTTGCGGCGTCTGCACACCAACTCTTTTGGGAGCGCTGAAAATTTCCCAGGAGCCCTTCCTTTGCAGAATCTAACCCCGCGAACGTTTCTCGAGTGTCGAGTTTGCAAGTTCCCTTTCGTGCTCCCTCTTCCCAGCTCCGTTTTGTCACCCTTTGGGTGCGAGAGCTTTTATTTTTCTGCGTTTGGGTTTCACCCGGTCTTTCACTGCCCACGGCCGTTTCTTTTTGGCAAGGAGGAGCCTGGTGCCCCCGAGGGGTAGAAACCGGTTCTACGGCGCGTTAGAGTTCCTCCTTTTTCAACGCCCGCCTCGGATTTTGACGCCAATTCACCGGCCGGAGAGAGAAAGGGGGGGGGGGGGGAGAAGAGGGAGAGAGACGCACGCTGTGGATGGGATAGGCCAGAACGTGACCTTAAACTCAGGGATAAATTGGGAAACGTTCTCTTAGGCAAAAGACAATAGAAGGGTGAAGCGATTCATTTTGGTTGGGAGAATGCGGAGAGACAGTACAAAAGAAAAGGGGACAATTCTAAAGGGGGGGCAGGAGCAGAGGGAGCTGGGGGTAAATGAGAATAAATCATTGAAGGGGGCAGGACAGGTTGGGAGAGCGATTAATAAAGCAGACAGTATCCTGGGCTTTATGCATAGGGGCGTAGGGTACAAGAGCAAGGAGGTTATGTTGAATTTGTATAAGACACTCCTTCAGCCTCAGCTGGAGTATTGTGTCCAGTTCTGGGCTCCGCACTTTAGGGAGCATATGAAGGAATTGGAGAGACAGAGAGACAGAGAGAGAGAGAGAGAGAGAGAGAGAGAGAGACAGAGAGTGCGGAAAAGATTCACGAGAATGGTTCCAGTGATGAGGAACTTCAGTTCCATGGATAGATTGGAGAAGTTGGGACTGTTCTCCTCAGAGAAGGTGGAGAGGAGATTTGATCGAGGTGTTCAAAACCACGAGGGGGTCTGGGACAGAGTGGATCGGGAGAAACTGTTCCCATTGGGGGGAAGGATTGAGAAGCAGAGGGACACGGATTGAAGGCGATGGGTAAAAAGGAGCGACGGAGACAAGAGGTGAAACTTTTTCACACAGCGAGGGGTTAGGATCTGGAACGCGCTGCCTGAGAGTGTGGGGGAGGGAGGGTCAATCGAGGGGTTAGGATCTGGAACGCGCTGCCTGAGAGTGTGGGGGAGGGAGGGTTAATCAAGGGGATTAGGATCTGGAACGCACTGAGAGTGTGGGGGAGGGAGGGTCAATCGAGGGGTTAGGATCTGGAACGCGCTGCCTGAGAGTGTGGCGGAGGGAGGGTCAATCGAGGGGGTTAGGATCTGGAACGCGCTGCCTGAGAGTGTGGGGAGGGAGGGTCAATCGAAGGGTTTAGGATCTGAAATGCACTGCCTGAAAGTGTGGGGGAGGGAGGGTCAATCGAGGGGTTAGGATCTGGAACGCGCTGCCTGAGAGTGTGGGAGAGGGAGAGTCAATCGAGGGGTTAGGGTCTGGAACGTGCTGCCTGAGAGTGTGGGGGAGGGAGAGTCAATCGAGGGGTTAGGGTCTGGAACGCGCTGCCTAAGAGTGTGGGGGAAGGAGGGTCAATCGAGGGGTTAGGGTCTGGAACGTGCTGCCTGAGAGTGTGGGGGAGGGAGGGTCAAACGAGGGGTTAGGATCTGGAACGCACTGAGTGTGGGGGAGGGAGGGTCAATCGAGGGGTTAGGATCTGGAACACACTGAGAGTGTGGGGGAGGGAGGGTCAATCGAGGGGTTAGGATCTGGAACGCCCTGCCTGAGAGTGTGGCGGAGGGAGGGTCAATCGAGGGGTTAGGATCTGGAACGCGCTGCCTGAGAGTGTGGGAGAGGGAGAGTCAATCGAGGGGTTAGGGTCTGGAACGCGCTGCCTAAGAGTGTGGGGGAAGGAGGGTCAATCGAGGGGTTAGGGTCTGGAACGTGCTGCCTGAGAGTGTGGGGGAGGGAGGGTCAATCGAGGGGTTAGGATCTGGAACACACTGAGAGTGTGGGGGAGGGAGGGTCAATCGAGGGGGTTAGGATCTGGAACGTGCTGCCTGAGAGTGTGGGGAGGGAGGGTCAATCGAGGGGTTAGGATCTGGAACGCGCGGCCTGAGAGTGTGGGGGAGGGAGGGTCAATCGAGTGGTTAGGATCTGGAATGCGCTGCCTGTGAGTGTAGGGGAGGGAGAGTCAATCGAGGCTTTCGAGAGGGAATCGGACTGTTATGGGGAAAGGAGGAATGTGCAGCATTGACAGGGAGAAGGCGGGGGGGTGGGGGTAGTGGAAGTCAGACCAGGTGAATCGCTCACAGAGCCAGCACAGGCTCGACGGGTCTCGTTCTGTGCTGTAACTGCCCCGCGATTCTGTGAAGCCTGGGAACTCTCTCCCACGCAAAGCAGCAGGCGCCAGCTCAGCTGTCACTTGGAAATCCGAGAACCGACGGAAGGCCTTCGCCAGTCTTTGGAGGGGCGTTAGAGGCTGCGGTGCCAAGGCGGCTGCACAAGGTTCAGGGTGCAGATCAATCACGCTCTCGCTGAAGTGGCGGAACAGAACCGAGGTGCTGAACGGTCTCCTCCTGCTCCCCTCTTCCACAAATTGCCTACTTTTGTTCCTCTCCCACCTCTGAAGGATCCATCTCTTCGCAAAAAATTCCCTATCTGCCCCCTCTCTGGTCCTTTCCCCCCCCACTCCCCCCCAATCGCCTTCAATCCCTGTCCCTCTGGTTTCCCCAAACCTCCCGCTACCGGGAACAGTTTCCCCCTCACTGACCCACTCGATCCTGACCCCCTTCCCGAATGGGATTCGATCCCCCCACCCCCATCCACCCACCTTAACATTCTCCGCTCCGGGGAGAACGATCCCAGCTCCTCCCGGTCTCTCTCTCTCTCTCTCCGCGCAAGTGGCTGAAGTCCCCCCTCATCATCATCATCATCATCCCCCACCCACCCACCGGGAACCCTCCCGGGAAATCTCCTTCTCCGCACCCCCTCCGAGGGCCTCGGCGCCCTTCCCAAAGTGCGGAGCCGGGAATCGGACACGACGACTCCAGCTGGGACCAAGCCTGGCGCTCTACCAGAGTTTAGAGACAACCTCCCCGCGTTTGCGCTCCATTCCCTGATCGACGAAGATGCGTGTTTGTTTTTTTAAGAGACGCCTTCCAACCTGCCCCCTTTCAATGATCTGTGCACATAACCCACCCGCAGAGCATCCCCCCCCCCACCCCCAGGCTCCTACAACTCCTTAAAATTGTACCATTTGCGCTTGTGTTATGTTCCTCGGATCATTATCCACTCCCTTGCACAGCATGCCAACTCCTGCCCCATTGTAGCCCTGCAGGGGTGGACAGAGGGTGCGGAAAGGCATCGAGACTCTCCGTCATCGCAGATCTGAGACAGGGATGGAGGCCCTTCGGTCCATTCCCACCCCAGCAAACCCCCCACCCGCCGCTGACGGACGAAACCGGCACAGCCTCGACCCACCTTTCAGAACAACTTCAACTTTGAGACATCGTTACCCAATGCACGTTTAAAAGAAATTAATCATCCCATAACAATTTGGCTACAGGAGCAGGTCAGAGGCTGGGAATCCTGCGGAGAGTCACTCACCTCCTGACTCCCCCCCAAAGCCTGTCCACCACCGACAAGGCACAAGTCAGGAGTGTGATGGGATACTCCCCAGATGCCTGGATGAGTGCGGCTCCCACAACACTCGAGAAGCTTGACACTGTCCAGGACAAAGCAGCCCCTGCTCGATCGGCACCCCATCCGCAAATATTCACTCCCTCTACCACCGACGTACAGTAGCAGCAGTGTGTGTACCATCTACAAGATGCACTGCAACAACTCGCCAAGGCTCCTTCAACAGCGCCGCCCAAACCCACGACCTCTACCATCTAGAAAGACGAGGGCAGCAGACACATGGGGAAAACCACCACTTGGAAGTTCCCCTCTGAGCCACTCACCATCCTGACTTGGAAATATATCGAACTCCCTCCCTAACAGCGCTGTGGGTGTACCTACACCTCATGGGACAAAATCCTGGAACTCCCTAACAGCACCGTGGGTGTACCTACACCTCATGGGACAAAATCCTGGAACTCCCTCCCTAACAGCACCATGGGTGTACCTACACCACACGGGGGACAAAATCCTGGAACTCCCTCCCTAACAGCGCCATGGGTGTACCTACACCACACAGACAAAATCCTGGAACTCCCTCCCTAACAGCACCATGGGTGTACCTACACCACACGGGGGACAAAATCCTGGAACTCCCTCCCTAACAGCGCCGTGGGTGTACCTACACCACACGGGAGAAAATCCTGGAACTACCACCCTAACAGCACCATGGGTGTACCTACACCACACGGGACAAAATCCTGGAACTACCACCCTAACAGCACCATGGGTGTACCTACACCACACGGGACAAAATCCTGGCACTCTCTCCCTAACAGCACCGTGGGTGTACCTACACCACACGGGACAAAATCCTGGAACTCCCTCCCTAACAGCGCCGTGGGCGTACCTACACCACACGGGGACTGCAGCGGCTCAAGGAGGCGGCTCACCCACCGCCTTCTCAAGGGGCAACGAGGAATGGACAATAAATGCTGGGCCCGGCCAGTGACGCTCACCTCTCGTGAATGAATAAGAAAAATCAGCGTTGAAAATGAGATCAATCTCCTCAACTTTCACTTAAACAATCACTTCTAGCTCCTGATATCTCATTTATTGCTTTAAGGACAAGCTATTTAGGGTTAAACAGCAATAGTTTGAAGTTAAGACAGTTATAGTTCCGTATGATCAAATAGCAATAGTCTTACATGAAAACAGCTCATCCAAAATTGAGTGGTATGGTTAAATATTTATACCTTAAATAGCTGTGCTTTCGAATATACAATTAACAGTAATTTCTAAATTGGTTAAAATCAGCATGTGGTGGCAATGCCAACAGGTTATGATTTAAAATTGCGACTGTTATGCTTCATCGATGATGTTTCCCCTCGTGGGAGAATCCAGAGCTAAGGGTCGCTGCTTAAAAATAAGGGGGCCAATCATTTAAGACGGAGGTGAGGAGAAAGTTCTTCTCGGGGGGGGCGCGAAGGGTTATCGGGGGCAGGGAGGCAGGAATGTGGGGCCGAGGTTACAACTGGATCAGCCACGATCTTATCGAATGGCAGAGCAGGCTCGGGGGACCGAGTGGTCACTCCTGTCTCGTAATTCGTACCCGCAGTTAGGGTTATAAAGCAAAACAGTTTAAGGCTTGAAGTTGATAGTTCTAATTTAAAACGCGGCTGTGGTTCAAATGTGAAAGAGTTACGGTTTAAAGGGTTAAGGTTTCAGTCAAACGCAAATCTGTGGAGGTTACCGTTTGAACACTTGCGGCTTAAACAGTCAGGGTTGAAAGCAGCTTACGGTTTAAAGTTTGAGTTCAGTTATGGCTGAACGAGTTAAGCTTTCAAATGCTCAGATGATGATTTTAACTGGTGACGGTTTAAAGCAAAACCCAGTTGACGGTTTAAGTTCGCTTTCGTTATAAGTTAAAATAGCTAAGATTTTAATCAAACAGTTTGGCGGCTTAAATTTGTGGCAGTTGAAAGTTTAAACCAAAACACAGGCCATGGTTTAAATTTGTGATAATAATGGTTAAAGTCAACGTTAGTCGTTTAAATTCCTTCCAGTTATGATTTGAACAGATTCGGTTTAAATCAAGCATTATGGTTTAAGTTTGTTGTGATCTAAAACAGATATAATTTATATCAAGCACGTAGATTACGGCTTAAATTTGTGAATAGTTGTGGTTTAAAATCAACAGATTATGGTTTCAGTCGGATGCATTGGTGTTATTAGCCTATTAGTCAAACAGATTACGAAAAGTCTTTTGGCAGCGCAGAACTCGGGTACCGCTGGGAAAAAAGAGACACGTTGGAGTTTTTTTTTTGCCTTGGGCGCATCAGGACACAAGAGCATTGCTCTTTTCCCCGCAAACATCCCCGCGGTTATGGTTTGAATTTGACGCGTGTTGCTGTTACGATCGCTTTAAGAGCGCAGGGTAGGGTTTAAGTTTGATGGAGTTGCTACTTAAGGTGTTTTTAATCTCACTAGTCGCACGATTAACTTTGACGGAGCCGACGTTTTTAACTGTTATCCGGTTTAATCACAGATTATGGTTTCAATTTGATCAGGGTTATTGGTTTAAAGTGTTTATATCCCATTAATCGCAGATTATGGTTTACATGTGACGGAGTTGGTGTGTTTAATATATTAATCACACAGATTATGGCGTAAACGTGATGGAGTTGGTGCTTTTAATATATTAATCACACAGATTATGGTGTAAATGTGACGGAGTTGGTGTGTTTAATATATTAATCACACAGATTATGGCGTAAATGTGATGGAGTTGGTGTGTTTAATATATTAATCACACAGATTATGGATTAAATGTGATGGAGTTGGTGTGTTTAATATATTAATCACACAGATTATGGATTAAATGTGATGGAGTTGGTGCTTTTAATATATTAATCACACATTATGGTTTAAGATGTGGTGGAGTTGGTGTTCTTAATATATTAATCACAAAGATTATGGTTAAATGTGATGGAGTTGGTGTTTTTAATATATTAATCACAGATTATGGTGTAAATGTGATGGAGTTAGTGTTTTTAATATATTAATCACACAGATTATGGTTTAAAAGTGTGGAGTTGGTGTTTTTAGTATATTAATCACAGGTTTTGGTGTAAATGTGATGGAGTCGGTGTTTTTAATATATTAATCACAGATTCTGGTGTAAATGTAATGGAGTTAGTGTTTTTAATATATTAATCACACAGATTATGGTTTAAATGTGTGGAGTTGGTGTTTTTAGTATATTAATCACACACGTTTTTGTGTAAATGTGATGGAGTTGGTGTTTTTAATATATTAATCACACAGGTTATGGTTTAAATGTGATGGAGTTGGTGTTTTTAGTATATTAATCACACACGTTTTTGTGTAAATGTGATGGAGTTGGTGTGTTTAATATATTAATCACACAGATTATGGGTTTAAATGTGATGGAGTTGGTGTTTTTAATATATTAATCACACAGGTTATGGTGTGAATGTGATGGAGTTGGTGTTTTTAATATATTAATCACACAGGTTATGCGTTTAAATGTGATGGAGTTGGTGTTTTTAATATATTAATCACACAGATTATGGGTTTAAATGTGATGGAGTTGGTGTGTTTAATATATTAATCACACAGGTTATGGGTTAAATGTGATGGAGTTGGTGTTTTTAATATATTAATCAAGCAGATTATGTTGTAAATGTGATGGAGTTGGTGTTTTTAATATATTAATCAAGCAGATTATGTTGTAAATGTGATGGAGTTGGTGTTTTTAATATAGTAATCACACAGATTATGGTTTAAATGTGTGGAGTTGGTGTGTTTAAAATATTATTAACGCAGATTATGGGTTAAATGTGATGGAGTTGGTGCTTTCAATATTAATCAGGCAGTTTATGGTGTAAACGTGATGGAGTTGGTGTGTTTAATATATTAATCACACAGATTAAGGTGTAAATGTGATGGAGTTGGTGCGATTAATATTTTAATCACACAGATTATGGGTCAAAAGTGATGGAGTTGGTGTGTTTAATATATTAATCACACAGATTATGGTTTAAATGTGTGGAGTTGGTGTTTTTAGTATATTAATCACACACGTTTTTGTGTAAATGTGATGGAGTTGGTGTTTTTAATATATTAATCACACAGGTTATGGTTTAAATGTGATGGAGTTGGTGTTTTTAGTATATTAATCACACACGTTTTTGTGTAAATGTGATGGAGTTGGTGTGTTTAATATATTAATCACACAGATTATGGGTTTAAATGTGATGGAGTTGGTGTTTTTAATATATTAATCACACAGGTTATGGTGTGAATGTGATGGAGTTGGTGTTTTTAATATATTAATCACACAGGTTATGCGTTTAAATGTGATGGAGTTGGTGTTTTTAATATATTAATCACACAGATTATGGGTTTAAATGTGATGGAGTTGGTGTGTTTAATATATTAATCACACAGGTTATGGGTTAAATGTGATGGAGTTGGTGTTTTTAATATATTAATCAAGCAGATTATGTTGTAAATGTGATGGAGTTGGTGTTTTTAATATATTAATCAAGCAGATTATGTTGTAAATTCGATGGAGTTGGTGTTTTTAATATAGTAATCACACAGATTATGGTTTAAATGTGTGGAGTTGGTGTGTTTAAAATATTATTAACGCAGATTATGGGTTAAATGTGATGGAGTTGGTGCTTTCAATATTAATCAGGCAGTTTATGGTGTAAACGTGATGGAGTTGGTGTGTTTAATATATTAATCACACAGATTAAGGTGTAAATGTGATGGAGTTGGTGCGATTAATATTTTAATCACACAGATTATGGGTCAAAAGTGATGGAGTTGGTGTGTTTAATATATTAATCACACAGATTATGGTTTAAATGTGTGGAGTTGGTGTTTTTAGTATATTAATCACACACGTTTTTGTGTAAATGTGATGGAGTTGGTGTTTTTAATATATTAATCACACAGGTTATGGTTTAAATGTGATGGAGTTGGTGTTTTTAGTATATTAATCACACACGTTTTTGTGTAAATGTGATGGAGTTGGTGTGTTTAATATATTAATCACACAGATTATGGGTTTAAATGTGATGGAGTTGGTGTTTTTAATATATTAATCACACAGGTTATGGTGTGAATGTGATGGAGTTGGTGTTTTTAATATATTAATCACACAGGTTATGCGTTTAAATGTGATGGAGTTGGTGTTTTTAATATATTAATCACACAGATTATGGGTTTAAATGTGATGGAGTTGGTGTGTTTAATATATTAATCACACAGATTATGGCGTAAATGTGATGGAGTTGGTGTTTTAATATATTAATCACACAGGTTATGGGTTAAATGTGATGGAGTTGGTGTTTTTAATATATTAATCAAGCAGATTATGTTGTAAATGTGATGGAGTTGGTGTTTTTAATATATTAATCAAGCAGATTATGTTGTAAATGTGATGGAGTTGGTGTTTTTAATATAGTAATCACACAGATTATGGTTTAAATGTGTGGAGTTGGTGTGTTTAAAATATTATTAACGCAGATTATGGGTTAAATGTGATGGAGTTGGTGCTTTCAATATTAATCAGGCAGTTTATGGTGTAAACGTGATGGAGTTGGTGTGTTTAATATATTAATCACACAGATTAAGGTGTAAATGTGATGGAGTTGGTGCGATTAATATTTTAATCACACAGATTATGGGTCAAATGTGATGGAGTTGGTGTGTTTAATATATTAATCACACAGATTATGGTGTAAATGTGATGGAGTTGGTGTTTGTAATATAGTAATCACACAGATTATGGTTTAAATGTGTGGAGTTGGTGTGTTTAAAATAATAATCACGCAGATTATGGGTTAAATGTGATGGAGTTGGTGCTTTTAATATTAATCAGGCAGTTTATGGTGTAAATGTGATGGAGTTGGTGTTTTTAATATATTAATCACACAGGTTATGGTGTGAATGTGATGGAGTTGGTGTTTTTAATATATTAATCACACAGGTTATGCGTTTAAATGTGATGGAGTTGGTGTTTTTAATATATTAATCACACAGATTATGGGTTTAAATGTGATGGAGTTGGTGTGTTTAATATATTAATCACAGATTATGGTGTAAATGTGATGGAGTTGGTGTTTTTAATATATTAATCACACAGATTATGGCGTAAATGTGATGGAGTTGGTGTTTTAATATATTAATCACACAGGTTATGGGTTTAAATGTGATGGAGTTGGTGTTTTTAATATATTAATCACAGAGATTATGGTGTAAATATGATTGAGTTGGTGTTTTTAATATATTAATCACACAGATTATGGGTTAAATGTGATGGAGTTGGCGTTTTTGATATTAATCACACAGATTATGGTGTAAATGTGATGGAGTTGGTGTGTTTAGTATATTAATCACACAGATTATGGGTTAAATGTGATGGAGTTGGTGTTTTTAATATATTAATCAAGCAGATTATGTTGTAAATGTGATGGAGTTGGTGTTTTTAATATATTAATCAAGCAGATTATGTTGTAAATTCGATGGAGTTGGTGTTTTTAATATAGTAATCACACAGATTATGGTTTAAATGTGTGGAGTTGGTGTGTTTAAAATATTATTAACGCAGATTATGGGTTAAATGTGATGGAGTTGGTGCTTTCAATATTAATCAGGCAGTTTATGGTGTAAACGTGATGGAGTTGGTGTGTTTAATATATTAATCACACAGATTAAGGTGTAAATGTGATGGAGTTGGTGCTTTTAATACATTAATCACATAGATTGAGGTGTAAATGTGATGGAGTTGGTGTGTTTATTATATAAATCACACAGATTATGGGTTAAATGTGATGCAGCTGGTTCTATTAATATATTAATCAAGCAGATTATGGTGTAAATGTGATGGAGTTGGTGTTTTTAATATAATAATCACACAGATTATGCTGTAAATATGATGGAGTTGGTGTGTTTAATATATTAATCACACAGATTATGGTGTAAACATGATGGAGTTGGTGTTTTTAATATAGTAATCACACAGATTATGGTTTAAATGTGATGGAGTTGGTGTGTTTAATATATTAATCACACAGATTATGGGTTAAATGTGCTGGAGTTGGTGTGTTTAAAATAATAATCACGCAGATTATGGGTTAAATGTGATGGAGTTGGTGCTTTTAATATTAATCAGGCAGTTTATGGTGTAAACGTGATGGAGTTGGTGCTTTTAATATTAATCACAAAGATTATGGTGTAAATGTGATGGAGTTGGTGTTTTTAATATATTAATCACACAGATTATGCTGTAAATATGATGGAGTTGGTGTTTTTAATATATTAATCACACAGATTATGGTGTAAATGTGATGGAGTTGGTGTTTTTAATCTATTAATCACACAGATTATGGTGTAAATGTGATGGAGTTGGTGTTTTTAATATATTAATCACACAGATTATGGTGTAAATGTGATGGAGTTGGTGTTTTTAATATATTAATCACACAGATTATGATGTAAATATGATGGAGTTGGTGTTTTTAATATAGTAATCACACAGATTATGGTTTAAATGTGTGGAGTTGGTGTGTTTAAAATAATAATCACACAGATTATGGGTTAAATGTGATGGAGTTGGTGCTTTTAATATTAATCAGGCAGTTTATGGTGTAAATGTGATGGAGTTGGTGTGTTTAATATTTTAATCACACAGATTATGGGTCAAATGTGATGGAGTTGGTGTGTTTAATATATTAATCACACAGATTATGGGTCAAATGTGATGGAGTTGGTGTGTTTAATATATTAATCACACAGATTATGGTGTAAATGTGATGGAGTTGGTGTTTTTAATATAGTAATCACACAGATTATGGTTTAAATGTGTGGAGTTGGTGTGTTTAAAATAATAATCACGCAGATTATGGGTTAAATGTGATGGAGTTGGTGCTTTTAATATTAATCAGGCAGTTTATGGTGTAAATGTGATGGAGTTGGTGTGTTTAATATTTTAATCACACAGATTATGGGTCAAATGTGATGGAGTTGGTGTGTTTAATATATTAATCACACAGATTATGCTGTAAATATGATGGAGTTGGTGTTTTTAATATTAATCACAAAGATTATGGTGTAAATGTGATGGAGTTGGTGTTTTTAATATATTAATCACACAGATTATGGGTTAAATGTGATGGAGTTGGTGTTTTTAATATATTAGTCACACAGATTAAGGTGTAAATGTGATGGAGTTGCTGTGTTTATTATATTAATCACACAGATTATGGGTTAAACGTGATGGAGTTGGTGTTTTTAATATATTAATCACACAGATTAAGGTGTAAATGTGATGGAGTTGGTGTTTTTAATATATTAATCACACAGATTATGGTGTAAATGTGATGGAGTTGGTGTGTTTAAAATATTAATCACGCAGATTATGGGTTAAATGTGATGGAGTTGGTGCTTTTAATATTAATCAGGCAGTTTACGGTGTAAATGTGATGGAGTTGGTGTTTTTAATATATTAATCACGCAGATTATGGGTTAAATGTGATGGAGTTGGTGTGTTTA
The DNA here is from genome assembly GCA_026770705.1 of Isurus oxyrinchus. Taxonomy (NCBI): domain Eukaryota; kingdom Metazoa; phylum Chordata; class Chondrichthyes; order Lamniformes; family Lamnidae; genus Isurus; species Isurus oxyrinchus. The sequence continues at coordinate 30,348 of JANJGN010003264.1, forward strand.
ATATATTAATCACACAGATTATGGTTTAAATGTGATGGTGTTGGGGCTTTTAATATATTAATCACCCAGATTATGGTTTAAATGTGATGGAGTTGGTGTTTTTAATATATTAATCACGCAGATTATGGGTTAAATGTGATGGAGTTGGTGCTTTTAATATTAAGCAGGCAGTCTATGGTTTAAATGTGATGGAGTTGCTGTTTTTAATGTATTAATCACACAGATTATGGGTTAAACGTGATGGAGTTGGTGTGTTTAATATATTAATCACACAGATTATGCTGTAAATATGATGGAGTTGGTGTTTTTAATATTAATCACAAAGATTATGGTGTAAATGCGATGGAGTTGGTGTTTTTAATATATTAATCACACAGATTATGGGTTAAATGTGATGGAGTTGGTGTTTTTAATATATTAATCACACAGATTATGCTGCAAATATGATGGAGTTGGTGTTTTTAATATATTAATCACACAGATTAAGGTGTAAATGTGATGGAGTTGGTGTTTTTAATATATTAATCACACAGATTATGGTGTAAACGTGATGGAGTTGGTGTTTTTAATATATTAATCACACAGATTAAGGTGTAAACGTGATGGAGTTGGTGTTTTTAATATATTAGTCACACAGATTAAGGTGTAAATGTGATGGAGTTGGTGTTTTTAATATATTAATCACACAGATTATGGTGTAAATGTGATGAAGTTGGTGTGTTTAATATATTAATCACACAGATTATGGTGTAAATGTGATGGAGTTGGTGTGTTTAATATATTAATCACACAGATTATGGTGTAAATGTGATGGAGTTGGTGTGTTTAATATATTAATCACACAGATTATGGGTTAAATGTGATGGAGTTGGTGTTGTTAATATATTAATCACACAGATTATGGTGTAAATGTGATGGAGTTGGTGTGTTTAATATATTAATCACACAGATTATGGGTTAAATGTGATGGAGTTGGTGTTTTTAATATATTAATCACACAGATTATGGGTTAAACGTGGAGTTGGTGTTTTTAATATATTAATCAGGCAGTTTATGGTGTAAACGTGATGGAGTTGGTGTTTTTAATATATTAATCACACAGATTATGGTGTAAATGTGATGGAGTTGGTGTTTTTAATATACCAATCACACAGATTATGGGTTAAATGTGATGGAGTTGGTGTTGTTAATATATTAATCACACAGATTATGGTGTAAATGTGATGGAGTTGGTGTTTTTAATATACCAATCACACAGATTATGGGTTAAATGTGATGGAGTTGGTGTTGTTAATATATTAATCACACAGATTATGGGTTAAAAGTGTGAAGTTGGTGTATTTAATACATTAATGACGCAGATTATGGGTTAATTTCATGTTTTAAGAGGTAAAGAGGCCCCTTCCTCCCCCCCGAGGGGAGGGGTGAGGTGGGGCGGCCTGGGCCACTACCCGAGGCCGAGGCTGCGTCTGCGGCCTAGCGGATTAAAACGCCCGCCCCCCTCCCCCTACCCCACCCCCACCCTTCTCCCTCCCCCACCCCTACCCCACCCCCACCCCCCCCGCCTCCTCCCTTAACCCGACCCCGGGCAGACTGACCTAGGGCGGCGGTGATCCGCTCGCCGAGGTCGCTAGGGCCGCCTGTCGTCGTCTCCTCCTCCTCCTCCTCTCCGTCTGACTGTGTCTCTCCCTCTTCACTGCGACACCAACATGGAGTCCGGGGGAACCCGAGGAGATGGCGGTGAGCAGCGAATGGGGAGGGGGAGGGGGGTGGTGGGAGAGAGAGAGAGAGAGTGTGTGTGTGCGCATGTGTGTGACGGCGAGGCCCGGCGGGAGTTGTAGTTTTCGCGCCCCGCCCCCTCCCCTTGGAAACCACGGCCGGCCCCCCCCCCCCGCCGCCCCGGACTACAACTCCCGGCGGGCCGCTCATCGCCCCAGACGACGGACGTTCGTACGTACGTACGCACGCCCTTTCAAAATGGCGGCGGCTTGCGAGGCGGTCCGGCTGCCCCCGGCGCTGGGGGGGGGGGGGGTGGTTGCGCTTGGTGGGCGGGGCCGATTAGGAGCGGTGGTCGACGGGGGAATTGTAGTCTTCTCTCCCCCTGGTGCCCCATTAAGGAGAATGGGGGGAGCCGCGACCCTGTGGACTACAACTCCCGGCAGCCATGGCGGTTGCGTTTGCCTTGATTTATGGGTCGTGGATGGAATGGATGTGGGGGGGGGAAGGGAGTCGCCCGCGAGGGTTGACGGGAGCTGTATTCTTTCCCCCTCTAAAGTGGATGCGCATGCGCGCACTAACCATTCCCCCCCCCCCACCTCCACACGGGTGGACTACAGCTCCCAGAAGGCATCGCCGGATAGCCGTGCGGCGCCGGGTGGGGGTGCGCATGCGTGCTACCGGTGGACCGCAGAGGACGCAGGGAAATGTAGTCCAAGCTGGCCGGCCGCTCCTATTGGGAACAATAGAGGAGCCCCCGATCTGGGAACTACAACTCCCGGCAGGGCAATGCTGGCCGGAGGGAAGGGCCCAGCGGGCAAGACCATTGGGCAGCACCAAAGGGAGTTCATGATAACTCCATTCTAAGCCAGAGGATATGGAAGGCAGACCCTGCATTTCTGTAGCCCCTTTCTCGACCTTCCAGCGAAGCAATTTGTTTGAAGGGTGGCCGCTCCTGCGGCGTAGGCCACCCCGCAGCCAATTTGCGCACAGCAAGATCCCACAACCAGATATTGGGGCAAATGACCCACTTGGCCTCTTTCTCCCTTGCCCGGTGACGTGGGGTCCAAGGGATAAATATTCTCCCCAAGGAGTCCGGGGAAATGCTGCACCCCCAACCCCCACCCCCCCACCCCACCCCCCCCCCCCCCCGCAAAGCCTTACTGCCCTCATGCTCACCGCCCATGCCCCACACACACCTCCGCCCTCCCACCCCCACCCCACCCCACCCCAACCCCCACCCCCCCCAAAGCCTTACTGCCCTCATGCTCACCGCCCATGCCCCACACACACCTCCGCCCTCCCACCCCCACCCCACCCCAACCCCCACCCCCACCCCACCCCAACCCCCACCCCCCCCCAAAGCCTTACTGCCCTCATGCTCACCGCCCATGCCCCACACACACCTCCACCCTCCCACCCCCACCCCACCCCACCCCCACCCCCCCACCCCCTCTCTCACCGCCCCCTCCCCGCGGTGCAGTCATCGGTGGTCTTGACTTCATCCGGTGGGAGGGCAACAACGCAAAGGACCGAAACTCACTGGACAACACCGGCCTCCGCCGGACGACCCACACCGCAGTCGTACTTCTCAACCTGTGGCAATCTGCGCTCACCGGCCGGCGATCCCGCCTCCCAGTCAGGGGAGACGAGCACAAAAATCAAGGCAGACACCCCCCCCCCCCCCCACCCGCCACAGTGCAGCGCCGAGGGAGAGCCGCACTGTCGGAGGGTCGGTGCCGAGGGAGCGCCGCACTGTCGGAGGGTCAGTACGGAGGGTGAGCCGCACTGTCGGAGGGTCAGTGCTGAGGGAGAGCCGCACTGTCGGAGGGTCAGTGCCGAGGGAGTGCCGCACTGTCGGAGGGTCAGTGCTGAGGGAGAGCTGCACTGTCGGAGGGTCAGTGCCGAGGGAGAGCCGCACTGTGGGAGGGTCAGTGCTGAGGGAGCGCCGCACTGTCGGAGGGTCAGTGCTGAGGGAGAGCCGCACTGTCGGAGGGTCAGTGCTGAGGGAGCGCCGCACTGTGGGAGGGTCAGTGCTGAGGGAGCATCGCACTGTGGGAGGGTCAGTGCTGAGGGAGAGCCGCACTGTGGGAGGGTCAGTGCTGAGGGAGCGCCGCACTGTCGGAGGGTCAGTGCTGAGGGAGAGCCGCACTGTGGGAGGGTCAGTGCTGAGGGAGAGCCGCACTGTCGGAGGGTCAGTGCTGAGGGAGCGCCGCACTGTCGGAGGGTCAGTGCTGAGGGAGAGCCTCACTGTCGGAGGGTCAGTGCTGAGGGAGAGCTGCACTGTCGGAGGGTCAGTGCTGAGGGAGCGCCGCACTGTGGGAGGGTCAGTGCTGAGGGAGCATCGCACTGTGGGAGGGTCAGTGCTGAGGGAGCGCCGCACTGTGGGAGGGTCAGTGCTGAGGGAGCGCCACACTGTGGGAGGGTCAGTGCTGAGGGAGAGCCGCACTGTCGGAGGGTCAGTGCTGAGTGAGCGCCGCACTGTGGGAGGGTCAGTGCTGAGGGAGCGCCGCACTGTGGGAGGGTCAGTGCTGAGGGAGCGCCGCACTGTGGGAGGGTCAGTGCTGAGGGAGCGCCGCACTGTCGGAGGGTCAGTGCTGGGGGAGCGCCGCACTGTCGGAGGGTCAGTGCTGAGGGAGTGCCGCACTGTCGGAGGGTCAGTACTGAGGGAGAGCTGCACTGTTGGAACGTCAGTGCTGAGGGAGAGCCGCACTGTCGGAGGGTCAGTGCTGAGGGAGAGCCGCAATGTTGGAGGGTCAGTGCTGAGTGAGCGCCGCACTGTTGGAGGGTCAGTGCTGAGGGAGTGCCGCACTGTCAGAGGGTCAGTGCTGAGGGAGAGCCGCACTGTGGGAGGGTCAGTGCTGAGGGAGAGCTGCACTGTCGGAGGGTCAGTGCTGAGGGAGCGCCGCACTGTTGGAGGGTCAGTACTGAGGGAGAGCCGCACTGTCATCCACCAGATGAGACAGTACACTCGAAGGCCTCGTCCGCCCTCTCTGGTGAACACGAGGGATCCTACAGCCATTATTGGAAGAGACACACGGGGGAACGTCTCAGGAGCCAATATTGATCCTTGAATCTAACGTCATCGAGGAACCGAAGGTCTGGTCATCAGCACATGGCTATTTCTGGGATCTGACTGTACATAAATCGGCTGCCAAGTTGGCCGGAGTTCATCAGTGCAGGATAACCCCAATCATCCACTTATTTCACCGTCTCATTTAAACAGTCGGAAACAACATTTTTTAAAAGAAAAAACACGGCCCAGTAGATTTTCTCCAGCGTCACCACAGGCAGGTCCCAGCGGGCCTTGTTGACCTACTCGGTGTTTCTGCACGGTGTCCGTATTCCCAGGGGTTTGGAAGAACGAGAGGTCACCTCACTGACACGTAGAATATTCTGAAAGGCTTTGACAGGGTCGGTGCTGAGGGGCTGTTCCCCCCTCCACCACCCCCCCCCTCCCACCGGGCTGGAGAGTCTAGAACACGGGGGGGCCCAATCTCAGGAGGAGGGGTCGGCCATTTTGGACCGAGACCAGGAGACACGTCTTCACTCGAGGATGGGGGGGGGCGGTCGTGAATCTTTGGGGTTCTCCGACCCCAGAGAGCGGTGGGTGCTCCGTCGTCGAGTCCGTCGTCGAGTAGATTCGAGACCCAGGGAGATCGAGAGGGTTTTCGGACGCCGAGGTGGTGGGGGGGGGGGGGGCACGCGGGAAGGCGGAGTTGAGGTCGGGGGTCAGCCACAGGCTCGATTTAAGGGCGGAACAGGCCCCATGCCCTCCGCCTGATCTGTCCCGATAAAGTCACGGCCCGACTTTAATTCTAAATCGGACAGGCTCCCTGCCCGACGGTGGAAATAGCTTTCCCTCTATCCCTCCGATTGAATCCTTTAACAACCCCGCCCTCCCCTCTCGGTCAGATCGCCCCCTTAATCTTCCAGACACGAGGGAACGCAAACTCAGTCCAAGTCCTCGTAATTTAACCTTTTAAGCCCCGGGATCGTTCTGGGGAACGTGTATCGCACGTCCTTGTGGTAATAAACTGCCACTTGGTTGTACCATGCGAACCAGTGAGCTGAAGATCCTAACGAAACTCATCTTCGCCTCCTGTCTTCTCAATGCCTTGAAGTTCACAAGGAAAGTGCGATCCATTTACAGAACCTACGTGTATGAGCGTGAGTGTGTGTGTGTGTGTGTGTGTGTGTGGTCCACTGTAGCGGTGTGAGTACACTAGGTAACTGCACGGTCTGTAGGTAGAACGTAACCCTTGTCTTACCCAACGCTTCCAGAGGCTTGTTTTGCAGCTCCCTTCCCCCCTGCCGTCTGGAACCGAGCTCGGGGTTGTCTGGCCCGCTCAGCCGTGTCTTAACTTGCCCGGATGCTTTCATCCTCGATCTCCCGGGAGAAAAGAGTCCGAGAAGAGCAGAGGAGGGACAGGAAGGGGCCCGGACATGGTGCGTTCCAGGGGTGACGAACAGGAAGGGGTACAGAGATAAGTAACAAGGCAGATTTGGGTGGTATGGGGTCGGGAGGAAGACTGGCATCAGAGTACAAGAGGCAAGAGTGTACAAATTGGTGGTGGGGAGGGGGGGAGAAACTTGACAGGGAACCCACTAAAAATGAACCAACGTAACCGCGCTCCACAACACACGTGCCCGGAGACATGTCTACATTCACGTGTATGATGCACATGAACGCTCCTACAGATTCAAACACGTGTGTTCCAGAAATACATCACACGTCTCAGAAAGGAATGCACATGGGCAGATTTGCACATACGCTTCTTTAAGGTCAGAAAATGCCACTTGGTAGCACAGACCCTGCCTATTGCTGAATGGTGGGGGGGGGGTGGGAGGGGGTGTAGGTGTGGTCGAAGCCTTTTGACTTGCACTCATCAGGACAAAGGCAAGAATGCCAAATTTCGAAGGGCTCGAACAACTCAGGCCGCGGGAGAAAGACCGTGCTGATCGGTTGGCAAGTCGAATACGTTCCTTGTTTGTTTGCAGTGGCGGGGGGGGGGGGGTGTCTCCGCAAATACCGGCCTTCATAAATCAAAGCATTGAGAGTAGGAGTTGGGATGTTACGGTGGGATTGGGTAAAGACGTTGGGGAGGCCAACTTTGGAGTATCGTGTGCAGTTCTGGTCGCCCAACGACAGGAAGGATATCAGTAAGATTGAGAGAGAGCGCGGAGGAAATTTACTAGGGTGTTGCCGGGGCCTTAAGGAGACGTGTTACAGGGAAAGATTAAACAGGTGAGGACTTTATTCCTTGGAGCGGAGAAGGATGAGGGGAGGTTTGATAGAAGTTCACAAAATTACGAGGGGTCCAGACAGAGCAAATGCGAGTAGGCTATCTCCACCGAGATTAGGAGAGATCAGCACGAGAGGACATGGCTCTAGGGTGAAAGGGGACAGGTTTAGGGGGAACATCTTCACTCAGAGAGTGGTGAGAGTGTGGAACGAGACACCATCTGAGGTGGTCAATCTTAAGCTCTTAAGTTTTAAGAATAAATTGGATAGGTGCATGGATGGGAGAGGTCTGGAGGGTTACGGACTGGGTGCAGGTCAACGGGACGAGCGGGATAATAGGTCGGCACAGACCGGAAGGGCCGAAGGGCCTGTTTTCTGTGCTGCAGCGTTCTATGGTTCTGTATGAATGCGCACATTGCTTCCAGCAAGCGTCAGTGAGTTCGTACGTAGGCAGAGGAATGTCAGCCGAGGACCCGCTCGATTCTTGGCCTTATCGATCAGTACCGGTCAAGTATGAGCCCCCAGCCAGACACTTGCGCTCTCTGGGGTCGTCCCTGACCAATCGGCTGTTGCGATACTGTTGCCACTCCCCCCCTCCCCACCACACCCTAACCACTGCCTCCCCTAGACTTGGCCAATAAATTACAGCCATCTCCTCCTCTTGCCAAGACCCTCACCCCACCCCCCCCCCCCCCCCCCCCCCCCCCCCCCTCCAATAATGCAAGCTCCACTCCCAACCCCTGCGAGAGATCTTTCCCACCCACCTTTGGGGGGGAGAAAAGGTAATGCAAATCGGTCCCACTCCCCAGGCTCGGGGAACCAGAGGCCACTCAGCCCCTCTCGAGCCTGTTCTCCCCTCCCCCCCCACCCCTCGACGAGCCTGTGGCTGACCTCTGACCTTCGTCCACCCACCCACCCGCCTTTGCCCTGCGTCCCCTAAACGCCTTTCGGGTCACAGAAACCGATCGATCTCACCGATTTTTTTTTTAAATTAACAATTGACCGGTTGCCTTTGCCGGGGGAGGAGAAAGAGAGAGAGAGAGAGAGAGAGTTCCAAACCTCTCCCGCCCTTTGTGTGGAGGAGCCTTTCCTAATTTCACTCCCGATAGGTCTGACTCTAAATCGAGACTCCCTCCCTCAACCAGCGAGAATTGTGTCTCTCTCTCTCTCGACCCTATCGGTTCCCCTGAATATCCTGAAAGCTTATATCAAATTAACCCCTTAATCTTTGTAATTCCAGGGAGTACACCCTCTGACTCTCTCTCTCACACACACACACACACATCTCTCTCACTTTCATAGACACGCATTTTCACACACACACGCGCACACGCTTTCAAACACATGCACACTTTCACAGACACATTTTGACACACACACTTTCTCACACACACGTTCACAGGCAGTCACACACACACACACACACGTTCACAGGCAGTCACACACACACACACACACACACGTTCACAGGCAGTCACACACACACACTTTCTCACACACACGTTCACAGGCAGTCACACACACTTTCTCACACACACGTTCACAGGCAGTCACACACACACACACACACACTTTCTCACACACATTCACAGGCAGTCACACACACACACACACTTTCTCACACACACGTTCACAGGCAGTCACACACACGTTCACAGGCAGTCACACACACACACACACACACACACACTTTCTCACACACACGTTCACAGGCAGTCACACACACACACACACACACACACACACACTTTCTCACACACGTTCACAGGCAGTCACACACACACACACACACTTTCTCACACACACGTTCACAGGCAGTCACACACACACACACTTTCTCACACACACGTTCACAGGCAGTCACACACACACACACACACACACACACACACACTTTCACAGACAGATGCACAGACACACGTGCACACACACCTTCACGCACTCACGTACACAAACCCACACTCTCAGCTGCAACAAGAAATTAGGAAGGCGAATTTTATGTCGGCCACCATCGCCAGGGGATTTGAGTACAGGAGTAAAGATGGCGTGCTGCAGTTGTACAGAGCTCTGGCGAGACCACACCTGGAGTTTTGTTCTCCTTAGCGGAGGAAGAAATGTACTTGTGTCATGAAGCTATTAATGTGTATAATACCCTAACCCACCCGCCTTGCGGCGCTCCCTCAGCACTGACCCTCCGACAGCGCGGCGCTCCCTCAGCGCTGACCCTCCAACAGCACGGCACTCCCTCAGCGCTGACCATCCCACAGTGCGGCGCTCCCTCAGCGCTGACCCTCCCACAGTGCAGCTCTCCCTCAGCACTGACCCTCCGACAGCGCGGCTCTCCCTCAGCACTGACCCTCCGACAGCGCGGCTCTCCCTCAGCACTGACCCTCCGACAGTGCGGCTCTCCCTCAGCACTGACCAACCGACAGTGCGGCGCTCCCTCAGCACTGACCAACCGACAGTGCGGCTCTCCCTCAGCACTGACCAACCGACAGTGCGGCGCTCCCTCAGCACTGACCCTCCCAAAGTGCGGCTCTCCCTCAGCACTGACCAACCGACAGTGCGGCGCTCCCTCAGCACTGACCCTCCGACAGTGCGGGACTCCCTCAGCACTGACCCTCCGACAGCGCGGCGCTCCCTCAGCGCTGACCCTCCCACAGTGCAGCACTCCCTCAGCAGTGACCCTCCGACAGTGCGGCTCTCCCTCAGCACTGACCCTCCCACAGTGCGGCGCTCCCTCAGCACTGACCCTCCCAAAGTGCGGCTCTCCCTCAGCACTGACCCTCCCACAGCGCGGCGCTCCCTCAGCACTGACCCTCCCACAGCGCGGCACTCCCTCAGCACTGACCATCCGACAGGGTGGCTCTCCCTCAGCACTGACCCTCCCACAGTGCAGCTCTCCCTCAGCACTGACCCTCCGACAGGGCAGCTCTCCCTCAGCACTGACCCTCCGACAGGGCGGCTCTCCCTCAGCGCTGACCCTCCGACAGGGCGGCTCTCCCTCAGCACTGACCCTCCGACAGTGCGGTTCTCCCTCAGCACTGACCCTCCGACAGTGCGGTTCTCCCTCAGCACTGACCCTCCGACAGTGCGGCTCTCCCTCAGCACTGACCCTCCGACAGTGCGGTTCTCCCTCAGCACTGACCCTCCGACAGTGCGGCACTCCCTCAGCACTGACCCTCCCACAGTGCGGCTCTCCCTCAGCACTGACCCTCCCACAGTGCGGCTCTCCCTCAGCACTGACCCTCCGACAGTGCGGCACTGCCTCAGCGCTGACCCTCCGATAGGGCGGCGCTCCCTCAGCAGAGCAGAGGGCGATGGATGCTCGGGGGGTGCCGCGTCTTCAGGAATGAGAACGAGGGGACGTTTCGGGAACTGGAGCGAGCGAGGGTCTCGGTCAGTAAACCCGGAGGGAAGGGCCAGAAGCCCACCCTGAATAGACTGAGTCGGAATGGGGGGGGGGGGGTCCCCCATCGCTCAGGGGTTGCATGGCTCCTGACAGAATGAGACCCAAACGAGGGGGAGGCTTTGAAGAGGTTGGCCCGACAGCGTTGAGACCAGAAGGAAAACACAAAATCTCCTGAAAAGCAGCGTGTTGTTTATTGGATTTTCATGGCTTTCCTCCCTTCAATCCCCCCACCTCCCCCAACACCACCTCCCTTCACGGGTTCCCGAACTGTGGGCCGAGGGACAGCGTTCTTGACCGCCCCTTGACGTTCCAAAATGGCCGACAGCAGTCGGCCATTTTGACGTCAAGTGCATGAAGCGGTGGGGGGTGGGGGGGGGGTGCGTGGCCAGGCCGCGGAGGGTATGTGGCCGAATCGCTCGCAAATCCCAACCCCACCCCCCCCCCCCCACCGCCTCCGTGACCACCCCCACCCCCCCCCCCACAATCTCAGTCGCCTTGACGTTCGCCCCTCTTCTGTGGCGAGTCACAGGTGAACAGTGTGGCACAGCAAGATGCCGCTCTCCGCGCCCACCCTCCGCACGCCCCCCTCCCTCGCGGCGACTGGCCCTCCGGTGTAGAGCCAGCATGCTCAGAGCAGCGGGGTGGGGTGGGGTGGGGTGGGGTGGGGTGGGGGTGGGGGTGGAGGAGGCGGGGGAAGTGAGGAAGTGGGTGGGGGGGGGGGGGGGGGGAAGGTGGGGGCATGGATGGCCCGAGGGTTCTTGCGGGCGGGGGCCGTGGGTGGCAGGGAGGTTGCAGGGACTGGGGAAGAGGCAGGCCGGCCACTCGGCCACAGGAGGCGTCACCCGACCGCGGAAAGAGTGGGTGCGGAGGGAGGGAGGGAGGGGGTGGGGGCAAGCCTGACTTTTTTTTGAGGGGGTGGGGGGGGGGAAGAGAGAGGGAGGAGTTTGGGAGGGGGGGAGAGGGTGGGGAGCGTCTGGAGGAAGCGGGACAGAGAGGAGGGGGGAGGGGGGGAGAAACGCCCGGAATTTCGAACACGTGAGCCGACGGGAGGTTCCGTCTTGAAAGGGGCCAGTGCGCGTCCGACGGTCCCGACAAGAAAACCAAACCTCCCGCCCGGCCCCCCCCTCCCCCCAGACCCACACCGCCAACGATTATACAACGTCCCAAACGGGGATCTCCGCGGTGTTTAACGCCACCCGGGTTCCAGCTTCCGGAGTTTCAACGTGGAGGGCGGGGTTCTGGACGATGGGCTTGGTCTCCGTCTCGGCTGGACTGAACAGTACCCTCCCACGGTGGTTAAACAGGTAGAAGGACGGATGGTTCCTGAGAGTCTCGAAGGTTCTGAGAGAGAGAGAGAGAGAGAGAGAGAGAAGGTAGACAAGAGAAGGAACAAAAGAAAAATGGACAATTAGCATGGATCACACACACACACACACACACACACCGTCCCCATCAAACACTCCCAGGACAGGTACAGCACGGGGTTAAATACAGAGTAAAGCTCCCTCTACACCGTCCCCATCAAACACTCCCAGGACAGGTACAGCACAGGGTTAAATACAGAGTAAAGCTCCCTCTACACTGTCCCCATCAAACACTCCCAGGACAGGTACAGCACGGGGTTAGATACAGAGTAAAGCTCCCTCTACACTGTCCCCATCAAACACTCCCAGGACAGGTACAGCATGGGGTTAGATACAGAGTAAATCTCCCTCTACACTGTCCCCATCAAACACTCCCAGGACAGGTACAGCACGGGGTTAGATACAGAGTAAAGCTCCCTCTACACTGTCCCCATCAAACACTCCCAGGACAGGTACAGCACGGGGTTAGATACAGAGTAAATCTCCCTCTACACTGTCCCCATCAAACACTCCCAGGACAGGTACAGCACGGGGTTAGATACAGAGTAAAGCTCCCTCTACACTGTCCCCATCAAACACTCCCAGGACAGGTACAGCACAGGGTTAGATACAGAGTAAAGCTCCCTCTACACTGTCCCCATCAAACACTCCCAGGACAGGTACAGCACGGGGTTAGATACAGAGTAAATCTCCCTCTACACCGTCACCATCAAACACTCCCAGGACAGGTACAGCACGGGGTTAGATACAGAGTAAAGCTCCCTCTACACCGTCCCCATCAAACACTCCCAGGACAGGTACAGCACGGGGTTAGATACAGAGTAAAGCTCCCTCTACACCGTCCCCATCAAACACTCCCAGGACAGGTACAGCACGGGGTTAGATACAGAGTAAATCTCCCTCTACACTGTTCCCATCAAACACTCCCAGGACATGTACAGCACAGTGTTAGATACAGAGTAAAGCTCCCTCTACACTGTCCCCATCAAACACTCCCAGGACAGGTACAGCACGGGGTTAGATACAGAGTAAAGCTCCCTCTACACCGTCCCCATCAAACACTCCCAGGACAGGTACAGCACGGGGTTAGATACAGAGTAAAGCTCCCTCTACACCATCCCCATCAAACACTCCCAGGACAGGTACAGCACGGTGTTAGATACAGAGTAAAGCTCCCTCTACACTGTCCCCATCAAACACTCCCAGGACAGGTACAGCACGGTGTTAGATACAGAGTAAAGCTCCCTCTACACCGTCCCCATCAAACACTCCCAGGACAGGTACAGCACGGGGTTAGATACCGAGTAAAGCTCCCTCTACACCGCCCCATCAAACACTCCCAGGACAGGCTACAGCACAGGGTTAGATACAGAGTAAAGCTCCCTCTACACTGTCCCCATCAAACACTCCCAGGACAGGTACAGCATGGGGTTAGATACAGAGTAAATCTCCCTCTACACCGTCCCCATCAAACACTCCCAGGACAGGTACAGCACCGGGTTAGATACAGAGTAAAGCTCCCTCTACGCTGTCCCCATCAAACACTCCCAGGACAGGTACAGCACGGGGTTAGATACAGAGTAAAGCTCCCTCTACACTGTCCCCATCAAACACTCCCAGGACAGGTACAGCACGGGGTTAGATACAGAGTAAAGCTCCCTCTACAATGTCCCCATCAAACACTCCCAGGACAGGTACAGCACGGGGTTAGATACAGAGTAAATCTCCCTCTACACTGTCCCCATCAAACACTCCCAGGACAGGTACAGCACGGGGTTAGATACAGAGTAAAGCTCCCTCTACGCTGTCCCCATCAAACACTCCCAGGACAGGTACAGCACAGGGTTAGATACAGAGTAAAGCTCCCTCTACTCCGTCCCCATCAAACACTCCCAGGACAGGTACAGCACGGGGTTAGATACAGAGTAAAGCTCCCTCTACACCGTCCCCATCAAACACTCCCAGGACAGGTACAGCACGGGGTTAGATACAGAGTAAATCTCCCTCTACACCGTCCCCATCAAACACTCCCAGGACAGGTACAGCACGGGCTTAGATACAGAGTAAAGCTCCCTCTACACTGTCCCCATCAAACACTCCCAGGACACTCATGAGCACATTCTGCTGACACATTAACCTACTTATTTTTAAGCTCTGAAGTTGCATCCATATCTTTGAACTCCCCCGCGACGTGGACTATTCCGTAACAGGTGATTAAAAACGCCAAAAGTGTTTGAAGAACTATCTGTGGAGGGAAGCGGAGGAGAGAGCTTATTGTTTTCTAACAGTACAGACACTTACAAAGTATTTTCCTTGCGGCGCTCCCTCAGCACTGACCCTCCGACAGTGCGGCGCGCCCTCAGCACTGACCCTTCCACAGTGCGGCTCTCCCTCAGCACTGACCCTCCGACAGTGCGGCTCTCCCTCAGCACTGACCCTCCGACAGTGCGGCTCTCCCTCAGCACTGACCCTCCGACAGTGCGGCACTCCCTCAGTACTGACCCTCCGACAGTGCGGCACTCCCTCAGCACTGACCCTCCCACAGTGCTGCGCTCCCTCAGCACTGACCCTCCGACAGTGCGGCTCTCCCTCAGTACTGAGCCTCCGACAGTGCGGCACTCCCTCAGCACTGACCCTCCCACAGTGCGGCTCTCCCTCAGTACTGACCCTCCGACAGTGCGGCTCACCCTCAGCACTGAGCCTCCGACAGTGCGGCTCTCCCTCAGCACTGTCCCTCCGACAGTGCGGCTCTCCCTCAGTACTGACCCTCCGACAGTGCGGCTCTCCCTCAGTACTGACCCTCCCTCAGCACTGACCCTCCGACAGAGCGACGCTCCCTCAGCACTGACCCTCCGACAGTGCAGCGCTCCCTCAGCACTGACCCTCCGACAGTGCGGCACTCCCTCAGCACTGACCCTCCGACAGAGCGGCACTCCCTCAGCACTGACCCTCTGACAGTGCGGCTCTCCCTCAGTACTGACCCTCTGACAGTGCGGCTCTCCCTCAGTACTGACCCTCCCACAGTGCGGCTCTCCCTCAGCACTGACCCTCCGACAGTGCGGCTCTCCCTCAGCACTGACCCTCCGACAGTGCGGCACTCCCTCAGCACTGAACCTCCTACAGTGCGGCGCTCCCTCAGCACTGACCCTCCGACAGTGCGGCTCTCCCTCAGTACTGACCTTCCGACAGTGCGGCTCTCCCTCAGCACTGACCCTCCGACAGTGTGGCTCTCCCTCAGTACTGACCTTCCGACAGTGCGGCGCTCCCTCAGCACTGACCCTCCCACAGTGCTGCGCTCCCTCAGCACTGACCCTCCGACAGTGCGACGCTCCCTCAGCACTGACCCTCTGACAGTGCGTCGCTCCCTCAGCACTGACCCTCCGACAGTGCGACGCTCCCTCAGTGCCGACCCTCCGACAGTGCGGCGCTCCCTCAGCGCTGACCCTCCGACAGTGCAGCGCTCCCTCAGCACTGACCCACCCGACAGTGCGGCTCTCCCTCAGCACTGACCCTCCGACAGTGCGGCGCTCCCTCAGCACTGACCCTCCCACAGTGCTGCGCTCCCTCAGCACTGACCCTCCGACAGTGCGACGCTCCCTCAGCACTGACCCTCCCACAGTGCGGCGCTCCCTCAGCACTGACCCTCCCACAGTGCGGCGCTCCCTCAGCACTGACCCTCCCACAGTGCTGCGCTCCCTCAGCACTGACCCTCAGACAGTGCAGCGCTCCCTCAGCACTGACCCTCCCACAGTGCGGTTCTCCCTCAGCACTGACCCTCCCACAGTGCTGCACTCCCTCAGCACTGACCCTCCGACAGTTCGGCACTCCCCCTCAGCACTGACCCTCCCACAGTGCGGCACTCCCACAGCGCTGACCGTCCAACAGTGCGGCACTCCCTCAGCACTGACCCTCCCAAAGTGCGGCGCTCCCTCAGCACTGACCCTCCGACAGTGCGGCTCTCCCTCAGTACTGACCTTCCGACAGTGCGGCGCTCCCTCAGCACTGACCCTCCGACAGTGTGGCTCTCCCTCAGTACTGACCTTCCGACAGTGCGGCGCTCCCTCAGCACTGACCCTCCCACAGTGCTGCGCTCCCTCAGCACTGACCCTCCGACAGTGCGACGCTCCCTCAGCACTGACCCTCCGACAGTGCGTCGCTCCCTCAGCACTGACCCTCCGACAGTGCGGCGCTCCCTCAGCTCTGACCCTCCGACAGTGCGGCGCTCCCTCAGCACTGACCCTCCGACAGTGCGGCACTCCCTGAGTGCTGACCCTCCCACAGTGCGGCGCTCCCTCAGCACTGACCCTCCGACAGTGCGTCGCTCCCTCAGCACTGATCCTCCGACAGTGCGACGCTCCCTCAGCGCCGACCCTCCGACAGTGCCACCCTCCATCAGTCCTGGTATCGCTCAGATGCTAATTTGAACAACGGGTCTCAAATGGTCTCTCAGTCCACTGAAGCCTACTTGTCGGACAGAGTCACGTATATCTGTGAAGCATGTTTTTCAGTGTGCCAAAAGAAAAAGTAAAGCCACTTATATGTGGCTTAATAGATAAGGTGCTTCTGTCGACAGTGTTTCATCAATGCAGCCGTTAGTCTTTTGTTACAGTAAAAGTCTCAAAATTTGAAATCTTGTCTCATCCTTTCGGCTGTTAACCGGAGAGAGCAGGTGGAGGCCACAGTCGCTGCCGGAAGAAGGGCAATAGTGGGGAGTTCTCCCCAGCGCCCTGGGGCAGATATTTACCCCTCAACCAGCAAGAAAACAGAACTGATGGTCCGGCTGATCATCGTGCTGCTGTTTGTGGGAGCTTTCTGTGCGCAAGTTGGCTGCCCTGCGTGCGATATCCCAAACGTGTATCCATTTTCCGGAGGGGGTTTTGCCGGGGTACTGGGGCGGCGGGGGGGGTGGGGGGCGCAATAATGGGGCGGAAGCGGAGCAGTTGCGATGCACTTACGTCTATAGGGAGTGTCTCGTTCTCTTTCTCCGTCAGTCTCATGTACGATCGATCTGTCGGGAGAGAGCAGCAGAGTCAAAGAGGCAGTTTCGCTCGAGCTCATCATCCCGAACCTCTTTTCCCTCCTCCCTCACCTGTCCAGCTTCCTCCCCTGACCACCCCACCACCCCCCCCCACCACCACTCCCCCACGGCCTTAAACACTTCGACACCATTCACCTCGACCACCCCCACTCTGGGAGCGAGTTCCACGTCCTCACCGCTTTCTGGGTGAAGAGGTTTCTCCCGAATTCCCGATAGGATGGTCTTCAGAATAGCCAATCTTGGCGCAAGGTCCGTTGGGTCAGTGTGAGGTTGTCCACTTTGACAGGCAGGATATTATTTAAACGGAGGGAGATTGCGGAACTCTTGAGGTGAGGGTGCGGAGGGATCTGGGCGTCCTGGTGCACGAATCACAAAAAAGGAGTTGGTGTGCAGATGCAGCGAGTGATTCGGGGGTGGGGAGGGTGAGAGGAACGTTATCCTTTGTCGCGAGGGGGATGGAGTCAGGAAAAGTGGGGGGGGGGAGTCTCGCTCCGACTGTCCGGGGCTTTGGGTGAGGCCGCTCCTGGGGCCCTGCGGACGGTTTCGGTCTCCTTACTTAAGGAGGGGACAGGCTCGCGCCGGAGGCCGTTCAGAGAAGCTTCGCTCGGCCGATTCCTGGGACGAAGGGGGGGGGGGGTTTGTCTCGTGATGGGGGGAGGTTGAGCAGGTCGGGGCCCTGTTACCCGTTGGAGTTTAGAAGAATGAGAGGCGATCTTATCGAGACGGATAAGATTCGGAGTGGGGGGGGGGTAGGGGCTCGACAGGGTGGATGCTGGGAGGACGTTTCCCCCACGTGGGGGGGGGGGTATCTAGAACGAGGAGGGAGGGGGCGAGGGGGGCACAGTTTCAGAACGAGGGGGTTTCCCGTTGAAGACGGAGAGGAGGAGGAATTTCTTCTCTCAGAGGAGTGGTCAGTCTGTGGGATTCTCTCTCCACCCCCTCCCCCCACCCCTCAGAGAGCAGCGGAGGCCGGGGCTGTTGGATACACTCAAGACCGAGCGAGGGGGGGTTTCTGATCGACAGGGAGTGG